>PITA01022478.1:0-30261 GCA_004023965.1 Spilogale gracilis | reverse complement strand
CTCTTCTCAGGTTCCATGTGAAAGAAGATTCCTTCCCCGCTAGCAATGCCTTTCACTGAATATACCCTTTTGCTTGCTTAGAGGCCTGACTCCCACACCTTCTTTATAATTTGGAGCTGATCTGTTTCCTAGCAATGTCAGAGCACTGGAGTTCTTACCCATTAGCAATTTAACCTTAGAAATTAGCTAGAGTCAGTAGTACAGATATGTGACTTTTAACCTGGATTAAGAGTCAAGAGATTTCCTACGTAGATCTCAGCTTCCAGAGCCCTTTCCCCCCCTCCCCTAACTTTAAGTGAGGAATAGACTGTCCCACTTGCTAATGAGAGTGTGCACAGGTGCCCTTCCATTACCTATACTCAGGCTGCACACTGCCCTGTCCTCTATTAAGCTATAATCCAGACAATAGAGTGACTTTGATGCCAAGGAAATCTTCCTATTCAGGAATCACAAAATAGAGTGTCAGCATCACAGTTGGGAGTCACTATTTTGGGCAGTCATTCCATGAAGAGAAAAAGCCGTACTCTCACTTAAATAATGACATGAATATGGACATGATCCTGCTTCTGTGAAATCTGGCTAATGGGTTGTACTCTGGTTTAGAGCTGTGTTGGGGAGGAGGTCATGCTAAAGGAAAGCTAGAGCCTAATAAACCTAAGTAATTTATTTATATCCACTTAAAGTTACGGAATATTAGCTGCTCTACCTGGTGCTGTTAGGTGACTCATTGGCCATGGTTTAATAAAATATATCCTTGCAGCTTTTCTTGAGCTTTGCTGCATATTCATAGGATCATGCATTGTTTTGTTGTGCATAGCAACTTTTTCATGCAGAGAGTATGTCTATCTCTAGTGTTCAATGGGGAAGCAGTAGGGGAAGGCTCACTGATGGCCTCTCCAAGAAGGTGACTGGCTATGAATTTGAATAATTCTTAGGACCCCTAATGTGAATTTCATGTATGCATATAATAGAAACCAGCCCAGCCCAAATATATTCTCCAAGTTTCATAAAAGAAATCTGGCCAGTCACCTTTGAACGATGGGTCACTGAGAAAAATCTTGGATTTGTTTATACATATTCCATGGCCTTAGAATTTTATAACCTAAAACCCCTAAGAAAGACATGTATGTGCACTTATGGGTAGCGTGATTTCTGTACCCTTACTTCAGATGTTCACATTTCAGCTAAGTGTACAATTTGTGAGATGTATGGTACTGGGAGGTCTGGGTTTGATTTTTTGGGAGGGGTAGAGGGGGGCAACATTGTGTAACTTCCCCTTGATCAGTTGGTACCTTTTCTCCTTGTGGACAGTGTGAATCATGTTTCCCCTTTTTCTTTTACCTCAAGGAAATAAATTCAAACCTCAACTTCAATGCTGAATTTTTAAATTGTTTAAAACTTGAGAGGCTCTAACTTTTCTGCTTGAATATTCTGGAGAGTGAACATATCACTCTGCCTTTACTAGGCCTCCACATTCTCTTTCCGTAAAATGACAGCATCAGGAAACATGGGTGGTTTTCACATCATTTTGGAGCAGTGCTTCAATGACGTCCTCCAAGGGGAAAAGCTTTGGGACTGAGGAGGGACCTCAGCCTCTTCCTCTCCAGTTCAAAAGCAAGAACATGGCCATTTTAGCTAGTTTACACACTAAGAGGAGACTTTCTTGGAATAAAACACTAGTAGAATTTGAGAACTCTTGTGCCCCATAAGTTTTGAGGCCCCTTTCAGCTTTAAAAACTTTTAGACTGAGTTTGGGAATGAAAAGACTGGAATTCTAATTCAGGAGCTTCCGCCAGCTTCCTGTGTCATTTAGCAAGTCAGTCTTCCTCTCCAGGCCTTCATGTTTCTCTTCTAAAAACTGAGGAAATTGGGGTGCCTGGGTGCTTCAGTTGGTTAGGCAACTGCCTTCGGCTCAGGTCATGATCCCAGAGACCCGGGATTGAGCCCCACATCGGGCTGCGGGAAGCCTGCTTCTCCCTTTCTCACTCCCCTTGCTTGTGTTCCCTCTCTGGCTGTGTTTCTTTCTGTGAAATAAATAAAATAAAATCTTAAAAAAAAAAAAAAACTGAGGAAATGGAATGCATTGGTTCTGAAGGTTGCTTCTACTTTAAAATGCTTCATCTGTTCTCTTATCTGATGTCCCCATGGTGGCTGCTCTTGTAGGAAGTGGTCTCAGGTAGAGGATGAGTGGGACAGAAACAGAGGGAGACTCATAGTTCCCTTCCTTGTTTTCTTTCACTTTATATTATGACTGGATACATTTCAAGAGAAGTAAATAAAGGAGAGGGTAAAGAGAGGATTAGATGAGCAAAGACATAATAGCGCTTAAATATGGCATCATTCTGAAACTGTTTTATTTGCTCAGTGGAAGATTCATGAAAATGACCTGTGAGTTTCTGATAGAGGACTGAGTCAAAGATTACCTCATAACATTGCAATCTTACTTGTTTATAGCTAGGCCGACTGCTGACCCAACAGAACATGTTGGGGGTTTTCCTCTTTGCCAGCTTCCGCTTTGGTAATGCTTGGTCATGCTTTCCCTAACCATCCCGGGTTTTGTCACACACCACGCTGTGTGTCACAGGGAGTGGGCAGAGCAGTTTCACCTGAGCTCTTTGCAAGTGTTTCCTTTAATGAACTTCAGACACTGTATCCTTGGGGCAATGTTCTCTTAAGTTATGGCTTGGTATCAAAAAGTTACACCATCCCTTCCCTCACTTGCCCCTCCATCAGGACAGGAAGGCAGGGAAGATTTTGGCACTGAAATGTAGGACCCACAAAGGAAAAGCTACTGCCTCAAGGGATCTCAGGAGAGCCCTAGAGGTGCCCAGTAAGTATGTACTGGCTCTGGGAAGGAAGAAAGGCCTTCCACAGCTGCTTTTGATTGGTTATTACCTGGTGTGCTCACAGGCCCACACCCATTGGCCTTGGGGGTTAGATTTCAGAGTCCCTGAGGCCATTTCCAAAGGTATCTGACCCTGACTTTCTCCAACCACTTCCTTTTTGCATTAGGATCTGTTCCTAGAAGATTTTCCTTTTAAGAAGACTTAGTTTTATTTACATCTCATTTCTCCTTTAGCACCTCCTGTCCTTTTCCTTTTGCTTATGACTTTGACTTCCATTTCCTTGCCACCTAGGATATATGAGATCTCACCACTGTCCTTTTAGTTCTGTGATCAGACAAGAGAATCTCTTCACAATACTGATGAAAGTTAGACCACTACAGTCAGATTCATCCTATGGCAAATGGGGAGGGGGTGCTTTTCATAAACATCAGGTATTTACAGTGGGCAGTAATTACAGAGGCAACCACTGGAAGAGAATTGCAAGTTCAGCAGAGCTTGTAAACATTAATCACCGAGTCAAAGAAATAGAATAATTTCTTCTCCTTCTACACAGGTACAGGCTCTGGATGATCATAGTAAGCCTTTGTGACATTTTCTTTCCTTCCAGATTGCTCTTGAAGATGTTAATTCAAGCTAGCTGTTCATCCAAGTTCAACCTAGATATTTAAGATGTTTATTGAACCTTGCTTTAATTCAAAAAAAGAGGAAATTATCAAATTGATTTACTTGCAGATGCTTACTTCATTAAGGTTAGCTTGGGATACTCATGGCTTATTAAAAAATATAGATGTAGATATCACCTCCAATTTATGGCATCAATTTGGCCTGTAATATTTCTAGAATAAATTTGGAAGTTAGAGAGTTTAACCGTGTAAAACAATGATGAAGAATCAAGTCTGATTTAATTTGGCTTTAATTTAGGGGCAGGTTTTTTTGCTGAAGTAGAATTTAGGAGAAATGTTAACACTGTAAAGAAAAAGCAGTACAAAAGAAAACCTGGTCCAGAAATATACTTTGTACTTTAATTTACAAACTATTTTACCTTAGCTGTTTATACAAAGATGCTAATAGTCTGCTTCAGTAGTCTAACCCATGTATATTCAATATGCAAATCATTTAAGTCATTATTTCAAAATGCTAGTGATTGTATTTTTCTATTAGCTTACAAGAATGGTGCCCTAACCCTTCCTTATTAGGAAAACTTTGTCTGTTGTATACTAATTGGCATTAACCAATCCTGCTTCAGCTAGTTGAAACCAGAGAATAGTGTCTAGTAGTACTTCCAAATAGCACGTTCCAGATTAAAAGGCAAAGCTTGCTTAGATAACAAACATGGAAGACAGTTCTGAGAAAACAAGTTGCTAAATGGCTCCTTACACTGATATAATACTTAGCACTTAATCAATCCTATGATACATACAATAAACATTTATTTTTATTTTTTTAAAGATTTTATTTATTTATTTGACAGAGAGAAAGATCATAAATAGTCAGAGAGACAGGCAGAGAAAGAGGGAGAAGAAGCAGGCTTCCTGCTGAGCAGAGAGCCTGATGTGGTACTCCATCTGAGGACCCTGAGATCATAACCTGAGCCAAAGGCAGAGGCTTAACCCTCTGAGACACCCAGGTGCCCCTCAATAAACATTTATTAATCAGGTATTGACGAATGCATGAATTGGCTCATTGAAACTGGTGCGCTCTGTGGATCCTTGAATCATTAAATTCTGCCCACAATAGTTCCCTTTTTAGTAATTTGTCTCTCCAATAGATCTTCAACTCATCTTCCTCCCCAATCCATGCTGTGTCGTCAATTACTTTCCTCAGTAGTCTTCTCCCCGCCCATTTCTCTCAACTGCTCTTGATTTTTATCCCTCTCTAGATTTACCCATCAGGTTTAATTCTTCCCTCCTGAGATTTTATTATAGCTGCAAGGTAAGGAGGTGGGGAGGTGGACAAATGAGCATTAAAACCAGGGAAAGATACAGCACAAAAAAGTTAGAAAGGCATTTTTAAAACATACTTATTTTTTCTGCTTTGGTAGAATCCACGTGGTCTAGTCAGGGTTATCTTTTACAGGAAAATTTCACTAATATTTTTCTACACTAAAATTAGTATTCAAATGATAGTAAAGCACTTTTCTAGATGAGATCAAGACAAGCCAACTAAAACATGATCATCTCAACCAAGGAGATAGAGTTCAAGATAGAAGTTCACTTCTAGGAATGGGATTGCCTGAGAGAGGCTTGACATTTTCTGAGGGCTGGATGTGTCCTGTACCTTGATCTGGGTGATGGTTACATGGGCATCTACATGTGTAAAATTCACCAAGCCTTGCATTTAGGACCAGGTGCTTTGCCATAAAAAAGCTCTATCATAACAACAACAATAACAATAACAACAGTAATAATAATAATGATAAAACTAAGGATATAATTGATGTAAAATGAGCTTTGAAACATAATTCTAACCAACTGTGACAGTTTTTTGAAAGAGTAAGGACTGGTATAGTAATGACACCAATAACAGAGAAGTATACACTTGGAATCTTGGAAGAACAGCCCGAGGCCCATAACATGATAGCATGTCCCAGGCAATTTCTAAGATGGAATGATGATCTCTGAGGGCCCCTGATAACCAGAAGTAGAAAAGGGAGAGGCAGTCAGCTTAGCTCTGTTTAGAGAACTTTTTTTTTTAATTGCATACTCAACATTTTAGCCCTTTATTCTAAACTAATAAGTTAATTGTAGATATGCCTCCTTTGAGTCTGAATGGCACAGATTTTTCTGGGTCTGCTTCTCACTTCATGAAGCAAACTTCAAAGATCTGGTGTAACTAGGATAATTCTATTTCCTGGACCCGTAACGGCCCTACCAACCTGAGGGTTCCGTTGTCCTTTTTTTCTATCTTAAATGCTATGGGTAGAAATCCTCTAGCTGAGGATTTGGGAAGAATCAAGAGTGGAAGTAGATTATACAGAATGACGTCTTTTAATCTTGCGAAGGGCAGAAAAGGACAAGACTAATTAAATTGGTGTTAAAAATGTAACTGTCTTGGGGCACCTGGGTGGCTCAGTTGGTTAAGTGACTGCTTTCGGCTCAGGTCATGATCCTGGAGACCCGGGATCGAGCCCCACATCAGGCTTCCTGCTCAGCGGGATGCCTGCTTCTTCCTTTCTCAGTCCCTCTGCTTGTGTTCCCTCTCTCGCTGTATTTCTCTCTGTCAAATAAATAAATAAAATCTTTTAAAAAAATGTAACTGTCTTAAATTCACCATTTTCCTTTGTAAAGCAATATTGCTAAAGACATTAAATGTGTTTCCAAACACTTACAGTACAACAGTTGGTGGTTGGTGTTGCCCATTAAAAGGAATATAAAGAAAAGCATCTGGAAACATGTAAAGATGGACTTCATTTCAATATGTTTAAAATGCAATGGTTACCAGATGTCAGTTTTAAGGGAATTTGGAAAATAGTATCTTTTACATGACTGTGAGGTCAGTCAATATTTTCATTTCTAAAATTTCTTCTGGCCAATTTTCTGTAATTATTTTGTTTATGGAGTTAATGAAGAAATACATTTTAAGCAAATATCTAATGCTAAAAATAACATAAAACTTCCTACAACAAAACAAAACAAAGCCCCAAAAAAATAGGTAAATAAATAAGCCTCCAGTAGGAGGTCTCAGGAAATGATTTAAAGTATGGATTTACATTTACGCCAAATCCCAGCAGAATCAAACCTTAACAGAAAGAGAGCTGAAAGTACCCAAGATCCTCCTGCTGAAACATCCCTATATTGTGATCCATTCAATGTGGTAAGATTGCTGACATGTTTTGTTTATTGCCAGATATGCTTTTTATTAGCAATGACAATATTTTACACCTCTTCCAGCTGTGTCTCATAAAATTGCCCCAGATTCATTCGTTTTGTTGTCCAGTACTGACCTGTAACATTTTTAAGGAAATGTCAAGAGCAAAGTGTTCTAGTCATTTACTTCCTGGGAAATTGTTTATGTATAGACACTCCTTACACATTTGCTGACTGGCTGAAAGAGAAATTCATTTCTGAATGATACGCTGACATGCCCAGGAAATGGAAAACACTCAGCCATACATGGTCTAGGCAGTCATTTATGTATAAGGAAGTGATAGAGATTTGAGAGAATAATTCTCTCAAATTTCATAGCCTCTAGAGAAGACCATATGCCACAATTGTGAAAAACAGATACTTGTCATTTAAACTGTCTTCTTTGCTATTCTCTTTTGGGAAAAAGTAATTCTGAAAAATGTATGAGAAGCTAATAAAAGCTGGGCAAAAGAAAATAATTTGTGCTTTATAATTTACATCTCCAATGTAAAAAGGAAACAAAGGTTATCATAAAATATTCTTTCCAGTACATTTCAATAACTTTACTAAATTGTAATAATGAACATATCTTCACTATCATGCAATAGCAGGAAATTATACATGAGACAGAAAAAGACTAAAGAGAACTCTTCAGTGCTGTCTTCAATCACAGGAAAACCAGAGCTTGGGTGAAACTGAAATGAAAGGATCTCCTCCTTTTTTTTTTTTTTTTTTTTTTTTTTTTGGATCTCCTCCTTTTTAAGCGTGTTCCAGCTTTATGTCTCCTAAAGTTCATCAGTGATGTCACAGGGCAAACATAGGTTAGTCTGGCACAGAGGCTTTCTCTATTTCTGGACTGTGTTTTGTGCCTCGGGGTTTCCCTTAGCTCCCTCTCTCATCAGCTTAGGGAACTGACTGAATTTTGCAAGCACTTATTAAGCCATGGTTTTGTGAATGCCAGGACCATGCAATGGGAACTACTAAAAAGGAAGTCAAGACAATTTGAGCCACAGCCATAAGAAGCTTACAGACAAGGCAAAGAGCCCAGGTGCAGAATTGGAAACTTGCTTCTTGTAACTTCCTCGTCACTGATGTTTGGTGGAAGCTTCCAAAATATTTGGTGGGTACTCATTTGGAGGTGAGTAGTTGTTCCTCATCAAAGAGGTAGAAGACCGTGTACACCGATTTACAGCATACTCCCACTGAAGTTACTAATAGAGAACTATGTCGAAAGAAGATTGTGAAATCATGGATCAACCGTCCTGGACTGACAAGCTGAGAGCAAATTTCACCATTCCCAATGCTTTTTTAACAGAACAACAACATTTTTGTATGTGTCCGAACACTCCAAACTTTTCTTCAGGGGGACAAGAATATCTAGAGGTATTCAGAATGAATTTACCGTATTTCAACTGGGCCTAAGGAAGTACTGATTTTTAAAACTTTAAGGATAGGCTAGTGTGGTAGTTGTTTCCACCCATGCTTCCCAGTGGGATATTAAAACCCAGTCAACAGCTTCTTATAAACAGGCATTTGACTTTATATAAATGTTTTAAAGGAAGTTTACTATCTAAGATTAATTTTTAGTGGAAACACTTTAATAACTTGTTAAAAAAACTTTCCATCTTTCAATAACATTTCACTTCTTGACATAGGATTCTCGAAAGAATGCTGTGTTGCTGGCGAGTCTCATTATTCTTACACAAACTTATGTAGATTATATTTATGTATGACTTATACATCATATAATAAACATTACAATTATGTGATATTTACATAAAGTATATTTAATAAAGAATAGCACCATGTATAGTATACATAGCTATAACTTTTAAAAACAATGCCACCAGAGTTCCACAGACTGGAGCTGAAAACTCAGAAGGTTGAAGTGGCTTGGTAAAGCTTTTTGATTAAAGTGGCTTAGATTCTCCTGTGGAATTGAGCACACTGTCTCCTAGCTAGGAGGATATTTCAGTTGGAATCTTCTTTACCATATTTCTAAGATCAAAAAGGAAGCTGTCTGGTTCTTAGGAGTTGAAGATCATACCAAATAAGTACTGTGGAAACAGGAATGATATTCTGGTTCAGGAAATAAAAAAAAAATAATAGTATTACAGTCGTTGGCGAAACAGAGTGGGGCTTCACCTCCTGTGCTAGTGGTTTGTTACTCTGAACCAGGGTGTGGCCAATAGTCTTGCCAATGAAAAGTCAATGTTTGACCAACATTTTGGCTCAGTGCCTCAAGTGTATTAGCAGGAGTCCCACTTCAAGGAAGGAGCATGGCAGAAGAGAAACTGCTGAAAACATCCCCTCCAGCTTCTTTTCTCTATCTACTTCAAGCTTCACTCTATTCCAATCCTTAATTATCAGTTTGGGCTCATCAACTACATGCCCTTTATTTCCTGTGGACATGTTTTCTAGTCATTGATTTTCAAATAGGGCTACTGATTAAAATAGTAAAGAAGGGAATGCCTTTAACGTAAAATTCCTGGCTGAAACAATCTGGAAACAATCAACAGCAAAGGAAGAAAGCTGATGAACTGAGTAATTACGTCCTGTGGTTAAAAAGTTACACACAGCTCATGGAAATGACAGCACCGTATCAATACATATTACAACATCCCAGTGTGTCATGAGGGAGTCAAGGTGCATAGTAAGGGGACCTTCTCAGATTGGTGTGGACAGATGAGACGTAACACACATCCTATTGCCTATTGGTTTTGATCGGAACTCCCCATATTATGTGTTCTGAGTGTCCATGGTCTTGGCTGGGCACTTCTTTAAGTGCTTTTCATGTTTCCTAGGCTGGAGTGAAGTATATTAAACACTAAAATAAGCCATGATGCCTGGGGGAAAAAAACCCCTGAAGGTGATAACTCTAAGAGCTAGATTCCTGGAGTTTTGACTTTGCAACTGACTAACTCGGGCAAGTTACAACCTCTCAGTATCTCATTTCCTGCATCAGTCAAATGAGGATAATATTGCCTACCGCTTGCCTCACAGGGTGATGATGAAAATCAAGAGAGATAATAGATATGAAAAGATTTTGAAGTTAAAAGTGCTGTGTAAATGCAAGTGATTATTATGAAAAAGAAAAGCTGCTGTAGGCAACTCAGCTGGAGAAACTGTAGGCTGGTAAAGCTGTAAGGAACCTGAGAAATTAAGTCCAACCCTTTAATTTTGCAAATGGAAAAACTTTGACCGAAAGAGTAGTGAAATACACAGATAATTTCCATAATTCTGTATGATAAAAATAATAATTTGAGGCCTTACTCTGGACAAGACAGTAAGCTAAGTGCTTTACATACATTATCTCATTTAATTTTGTCAGTGTCTGCTTAGGTAGGTGTGAAGCTCAGGTAACAAATGACCTCTTCAAGGTCATATAATTAGTAACGGAAGGGTTGTGATCCCAAGTTTCTGATGCAAAAGCTAATGCTCTTAACCAACTTGCCATGCTATCTTACAGTTGTGAACATTTTCTTCCAGAGTGGCTAATAAGCATTAAAAAGGAACTTCTCTCAAGAGGGTACTCAGCCAACAGATAGAAAGCTAGCAGAACGGGAAGTCCATATATGGAATACTACACATACAGGACAAAGGATATATTTATTAAGCGTCGGATATCCTTCTCTTTGGTATTCAAAAACTGCCTAGGGATCATTAGTAGATGCTGTAGTACACAAGCAACACTAGTTTGCTTATTTACAATCTGTAAGTCCTTTAACATAAAACATATGCAATTGAAAATGGGAAGCTTTTATAATATAAGAGTTTCCTATGCTTTGCCATTTGCAGAGGTGGTAGCCAGCATCTCCCACCAAATAGGTCTAACCTCTGTGACCAATAGGATATTGTAGAAATAATGAAGTATTCAGTGTGTATGGGCATTTCAAATCAATGTATATGGAAATTTCCAGTTCCAATACTAGCCTCTTTTCAGAGCTATGATAGACCAGTAACCCTTTTTGTGCCTTTGTTTTCCCCCTTTTCCAAGGGGATGTTCTTTGTTCTACCATTGTTTGCTAGCTTTGGGGGGAAGGGGTGGATAGCTTGTCTCTGGGCTTTCAAATCATGGAGGAAGTATACTCAATGGGCTGTATTCAAGGGTCAACACCTGTGAGGCTACATCAGCACCTAGACTTGACTTTGTAAGATGATGTTCTGGACTCTGTGCTAACACTATAAGGATGAGACTTTTGGGGGCCTTGGGAAGGAGGGAATGTATTTTGCTTATTTGAGGGATATGAATCACTGGGAACCAGGGAGACCTGGGGTAGCCAATCTTATGTTCATTGTGTCAATGATTCTCACTTCCTCTTTTTCATGCCCTTTTGTAGTCCACTTCTACAATGAATAACACCTTTAAAATCAATAGCTTATTGTGCAAATGGTAGACTTCAACTTTTGAGACTAGGTCATAAAAGTCATTGTAGTTTCCACTTTGCTTTCTATTGGATTACTTGCTTGGAGGGAAGCCATCAATCATGTCAGGAGGACACTTAATCAACCCTAAGTATGTAGAGGTCCATATGGGGAGGAACTAAGGCTTCCCACCAAGAATAAGCTGCTTTTAATTTGCCAGTGAGCCATCTTTGAAAAAGATACTCCAGGCCCAGGCAAACTTCCAGATGACGCGGCCTTGGCCAGCATCTTATTGCAACCTTATGAGAGACTCTGAGCCAGAACCATTCAGTTAAGCCATTCCTAAATTCCTGACGCTGTATGAGATAGTAATTTTTTTATTGTTTTAAGCAGCTGAGCTTTGGAGGTAATTTGTTACAGAGAAACAGAGTTGGAATATTGAAACATGCTTACCTCAACCATTGAACTGATCTTAGAGATTATTTTTCAGCCATCATTTTAGGCACAGAGGAAGTTAAAATGGCAGGCTGGCATATTCATTTCAAATGTAGTTGTGTGTTTGTATGTGTGTGTGTGTGTGTGTGTGTGTATGTGTGTGTATGTGTGTGTGTGTGAACTATTATAAATCATTATGGACCTAGACATCCTTAGGTTTGCCTTTATTTTCTTCCTACCAGTTTTTTGAGGTGGCCTTAAGGGTGACTAGTTACCTAACCATTCAAAATTCACCAATAATGGTAACAAGTAAGAACATACCAGTGATGAGCGTAAACATAATTTCTGTAACCAAATTACTTCAGGGATTTATGAGCAAAAATGAACACTTTTTATGATTCTTAACTGTGGCAGTTAAAGAAATACTATCCTTCCCTTGAATTTTCAGAGGCAAAATTAAATGTGATAAGGTATAGCCAATAATTAAAAAGTAGCATGGGCTTTTCCTCAGTGCTTGCCTCTCTCCCATCCCTCCATTTTGTAAAACGTTGGAGCATTATCCTCTCCCTAGAATCACGAATTTTAAAAATCTCATGGGTTTTTTTTTTTTTTTGTATTCCTTTAAAAAAGGCTTTATTGTCTCTGTGATCAAGATTGTAAAATCTTTCAGGGAAGATTGTTGACATGGCAGGATTTATTTTGTTTTGTGGTAAAAGATCACTGAATTCATAAAATATGCTCAACACATTTCAGAAACTGTAAATTCCCCAAATCCATGTGGGAAAAAAGAACAAGGTCTATGAATCCAAACAGAAGAAGGTTATGAGAATTTTTTTAAACACCCAGAAATACTTAAAGGAGATTCAGGATGATTTCTTCTGCAGATATTTCCAAAAATTTCCCCTAGGTGGTAATTTTTTTTCCTACTTGATTCCTAAATTACTTTCTGCCTTAAAAAAATAAAACAACAACAACAAAACAGAAAAGCAAAAATAAAACAAAAGACTTGTCGGGCTCTTTCTAAGCCCTAAACCTTTTGACTTACTGTGCTTCAAATATATACAACCTAGATTGTCCTAATATTCCTAGTAGCTTGGAAAAGAACAGGGTTAGAGTCCTACAGATTTTACACTGTGAGCCAGCTCTGGCTTTTTCCTTTTTAAAGAATGGGCAAATGGTTGCCTTTACTAAGGAAAGAGAATAGCTTTTCTGTTGCTGAAGAGTGAATGTAGACGACATGGGGGTCAAAGAGGCTGAGAAATGTAAGCTGTGATATTGTACAGAATTAATGTCTAATTGTTCCCAAAATGAGAGCTGAACAAAAAAAGAAAATTGATTTCCCTTTAACAGATATTACTTTACTATTGGTTAGTAAATTTCTATCAAAACATAACATAAACTTTCTGTCAAATATTATTTATTGGCACTAAATAAGAATTGACTACTGAATCAGAATATTATGTCCCCGTAAAACAATTTTGTCTGATTCTCACCAAAGCTTTTTTGGTTAAATTTTGACTGTCATACATCATGGCTTACACACACACATGCATACCTACACACAGAGCCTTAAGCAAAACACTAGGCTGTTACTGAGTATTTTATTTTTAACTTTTCTCTACCCTGGGAATAACACAAAACGGACCTCTTTTGGAAATGTGATAAGGATGTATCTGGTGCATTTGTCTTCTGCAATAATCAAAATAGATCTCCTGCCTCAGCAACCAAGCAATTATATATCCAAAGTGAAAAGAAAAGAAAAAAAAATATATATGAATGACACTGGTTTTGAGTGTATGGCTAGATGAATTATACATAGGATTCCACCCATACAGCCATCACCTTGAACAAGGTAAGGAGAAGCTCCCTTAGCTCCTTTCTGGTCAGCAACTAGCCACCTTCACCGCCAGGTAATAACTATTCTTGGCATTATCACCAAAAATTAGGTTTATATGGCTACTTTTTGAAATAAAATAAATATCAAAACCTTGTAAATAATTTGTTGTTTCACAGCTTACATGAATCAGAAGCGATCACTGAAGCTTGTGAGGGAACCATTTATTATGAAATGTCCTCATAGGATGTTGCTTCCTTGTCATTCCGAGGATAGAAGGAGAGCAGCGGAGAACATTAAAAATCCTTACTAGGGGGGAATGAAAATGTCCATTTTGTATGGTGTAAAGGAAAGTTTCCCCTAGTCCCATGGGTGGTACTTGAACCTTGTAAGTAGGTATTATCATGTTGTTCAAAGTCATGATGGATAATAGTGTATTGCACAGTACCACGTGGTCTTGCGTTACCTTTTTGATAAGAACAAAAAAATCCAAACCCAGACATGTGAACTTTCCAGACACATAGAGAGAGACTATGATATTTTTTTTTCAAAATCTAAACACCATTGAGAATTTTTTGTTGTTGGTTTGAAATCACCTCACTTAGTTTAACCTTCGTATTTTGAGGTTGATTAACCCTGTGTACTTTATGTTCAGAATGTACTTTGGCTGATACTTGCTTGGTTGAGAGAATACAGTCATTGCTGAGGCAGGAGATCTATTTTGAATATTGCAGAAGAAAAATGCACCAGATATATCCTTATCACATTTCCAAAAGAGGTCCGTTTTGTGTTATTCCTAGGGAAGAGAAAAGTTAAAAATAAAATACCCAGTAAAAGCTTAGTGTTTCACCTAAGCCTTTGTAAATAGCCTGCAATTTAGAGACAGTGAATTAAGAATTCCATGTTGAATTAGAAATTAAAAATAGATGCAGTAGTGAGAAATGTATTTCAGGCCCTGCCTACATTGCAGCAAAAATTGGGTTTGCAAAAATTAGGATGATTCTTGCTAGCATGCTGTTAACACAATTTCTCTGGCCAGGGAAGATAAAAATATACGAGATTTTTTTTTGGTATATTTTTTAAGAAACTTATTGATTTTTCTTACTGTTATAAATGCTAATGTGTGTATTTTTCTTTCAGCGTGTACTTATCCTTTTGTCTGTTTTATAATGAATTAGAATGAAGGAAGTAAGAATTAGTGGCATTTAAAATATATATGATATTTTCATAGAGTATAACCCTATATCAATGTGTTTGAGCTCAATTTTCATGATCAGTGTTACATGTAGAGTCCTGAAGTGCAATTTCAGTGAAATCATTAACAGGAGGCCTGTTGAAATTCTGATATCATTGTCCAGAAAGAGCATGACTGACCCTTCTGCCTGCATGCACACATATAAGCAGGTGTAAACTTTAGAATATATTATCACATAAAAAGGGGGATTACTTCTATAAGAACACATAACTGAGAATTATATCCTCTGTTATCCTATTTCATAAGACTAAACACTGCTTAAAATTAAAGCATGACAGTGTTTTGCCAATAGATCTCAGAGAACTATCATTTGGTAGAATCTATGTAGTTAATATCTCAATATACTCTAGAGTGGTAGATTCCTTGACACCATTGAAATAAGTTTAAGTGAACACATTTATAGCTTTTGTTCCCTAAACTTTCAGAAAAACATCTTTTACTCTTTATTAACTCTAAGACCGGGCAATCTCTTGTAATCAATTAATTAATTCGCAGTGTAAGTTTTGTCTAAATGAACAACCCTCTCTTCTAAAGGGTTGAGGGTTTAGACCTCACTATATATATATATATATATATATATATATATATATATATATATATATATATATACACATATATAATTTTATTTTTTCAGTGTTCCAAGATTCATTGTTTATGCCCCACACCCAGTGCTCCATGCAATACGTGCCCTCAGTACCCACCACCAGGCTCACCCATCCCCCATCCCCTCCTCTCCAAGACCCTCAGTTTGTTTCTGAGTCCAAAGTCTCTCGTGTTTCGTTTCTCTTCCCGAATTACCCTACTTCCCATTTCCTTTCCTTCTCCTACTGTCTTCTATATTACCCCTTATGCACCACAAATATGTGAAACCATGTGATACTTGACTTTCTCTACTTGGCTTAGTTCACTCAGCATAATGTCTTCCAATCCAGTCCATGTTGCTACAAAAGTTGGATATTCATCCTTTCTGATGGAGGTGTAGTATTCCATTGTATATGTGTACACATCTTCTTTATATATTCATCTGTTGAAGGGCACCTTGGCTCTCTCCACAGTTTGGCGATTGTGGCCATTGCTACAATTTATATATTTTATTGCATGGGTCTCTGCCTGTCATCTCCAGAGCTGTGAGGTGCTCATCTTCCAATTATTTAAAAAGTTTTTTTTCTTCATACTGATTATTTCTTCCCACTGAGGTGGGCCACGAACAAGCTGTGGTCTTACACTCTCCTATCCCCCATCTTCCATAGTTCACGTAACTCCACTGGTGTTTATTATGTCCCCAACATTGTCTTTCATTCCATTCTTCCCTCAGGTTTTTTCCACCTCTTTCTCTTTTACCTCAGGAAAAAACTCTTATATTTTTCTCTCTCTCATATTCCCCCTCTGTCTTTGTAATCTCAAAGAGAATGTTCATCATGGAGGATATACCCCACACTCTCACCAGTGGAGAGCCATGGATTTTAAAGTAAGAGTAAATATAACAAAGAACTTTTTCCTTTACATTCTGTAGCTCTTGAAAGTATTTAGAAGTTCCCAACAGCCAGTCTATAAATCTCTACTTAACTCCAAATCTTTTAATAAAGCCAGCTTTTAAAAAGAAGTCTTATTAAGTGACATTGTTTTCTGTTTTATTTCATTACTATTACAGAAATAGTGCTTCTTTAGTTTTCACTGTAAGCTAAACAACCTCAGTCATATTATAGTTTAAATAGGCATCAGTCAGCTAGCCTTGACTCTTCCTATGCATTCATTCCTAATGTTTTCCCTGGAAGTGTACAATAGCACCCAACATAGCTGTTCTCCCTACTTCTCTTTGCCTCTCCTGTTCTCTAGTTTTCACCCAGCAGTCAGAGTGATTATTTAAAAGTGTCACTAGAACTTGCCACTCAAACCTCCAAAAATGCCATATTTAGAATAAAATCCAAAGGCTTCATAAAATTGAGAGCCCATCAGATGCCCAAGAACATACATAGCCCTGTACTACTGCTCCAATCTAATGTCCTTCCATTCTCCTCTCTCACCACACTTCAAACTGAACTGTTTGCTCTTCTTCCAAAACACCAGTTTTGTTTACTTTCTCTAGAAGTCTCCCTCCAGATTTGCTCACATCTGGGCTCATATGTCACTTGAGGCTGGCTAAAATTTTAGGTAATACTTGGATAGCCAGGAGGTGAAGGACTGACTGAATTATGTGATAGGGGCCTGATCAAAGAAAGACATATTTGGAAATAACTAACACATAGATAATGCCAAGACAGAGTTTGGCTGACTGTCTAAGAGAGATCATGTGAGAGAGTGCAGCCAGGGGAACAGTCTTGGGAATGGTTTACAGTTAAGGGACCTGGAAGAGGAGCCAGTGAAGGAAAGAGAGATGTAGGAAGAGAATCCGAAAGTACATTGTCATTGACCATCTGTGATATGGGAATTGAAGAGAAAAAGAATAGTAGGTAGTAATCAAGTCAAATATAACATGAATTTGGAAGTGTGTGAGGACCAAGGACAAAGCCATTGGCTTTACTGATTTATTGCATTGTTTGAGTTTGGAGAATATCTTTTGTACTTCAAATATCTCTAACTAATGAATTTTGGGGGCAACTTTTTGAAATATCCTGTATATTTATGGAACAAACTTTCTATGTGCCCAACACCAATCTCATTTTTAAAAACATTATTTTAATTTAAATTCAATTAATGGACACACAATGTATTATTGTTTCAGAGATACAGGTCTGTGATTCATCAGTCTTATATAATACCCGGTGCTCCTTATGTCCTTACCCAGTTACCCCATCCTTCCACACCCCTTCCCTTCCACCAGCAACCCTAGGTTTGTTTCCTATGATTAAGAGTCTCTTATGGTTTGTCTCCCCCTCTGGTTTCATTTGTTTTATTTTTTTCCTCTCTTCTCCTATGATCCTCTGTTTTGTTTCTTAAATTCCACATATCAGTGAAATCATATAATAATTGTCTTTCTCTGGTTGAATCATTTTGCTTAGCCTAATACTCTTTAGTTCCACCTAGGTTGTTGCAAATGGCAAGATTTCATTTTTTTTTTTTGATGGCTGTGTGATTTTCCATTGTGTATGTGTGTGTGTATATGTATGTATATACACAAACACCACATCTTCTTTATCCATTCATTTGTCGATGGACATCAGGGTTCTTTTCATAGTTTGGCTATTGTGGACATTGCTGCTATAAACATTGGGGTGCTGGTGCCCCTTCAAATCACTATATTTGTATCTTGGGGTAAATACCCAGTAGTGCAATTGCTGGGTCATAGGGTAGCTCTGTTTTCAATCTTTTGTGGAACCTCCATACTGTTTTCCAGAGTGGCTGACCCAGCTTGCATTCCCACCAACAACACTAATCTCATTTTGATGATTCTTATTTGTTGTTGATCATATGGACAGGAGTAAGAAAGTCCAACTATAATTCCATTGCCCCCTTGAAGGTTTCTATGGAATTGTTGCTTGTTAAGGATAGAAGCTATGATATGTGAGGGATTTGGGGTTATCCAGAGATATTTACAGAATGAGACACAAATCAGAAAGAAAATATATTAGTTTATTTTAAGTTAAAAATATTTTATTACTCTGTAACATTTTACTACAAATTGTATCCTTTGGTTGACAAGAGTACAGAGCTGGGTTAATGTCATCTAAAACAATACCAGAAAACCCTCCTGGAATGTCAGAGACTAAATCAGCAACCTATTAGTAAAAGAGCTGCTTTTTATCTACTGTCAGTATTATGGAAGTCCTATACTCAAGCAAAGTTATAATTATATGTAATTAACTTTTCCATTTTCAACTAATTAAATTTAAAAAAGACCTGAAAACCCATCATCCCTGTATAACAGAGCGTACCAAAGCTTGAATGTTTGAACATTTAATCAAAAAAAGCATATCAATTTTGGCTTCTTCTTATCCCTCTTGTTAACAAAAATAGTCTACTGGCTCTAGAATAGAAATGCCACGCTTCGAAATGAGGTGATGTTAGATTGAGAATCAATTTGCTGTGATACTTCTAACGTGCATTTTTAACTTCAGACCTCAAAAGATCTAAAGAAGTGTAATTTGTAATTGAAAACAACATAATTAATACAAAATGCTCCAAGGAACCAAAACAAAACAGCACATTAATCCTCTGAATAACATCTAAACAAAAATGTGAAGCGATACCACGTCCTTACAGGTTGACAAAATGTACTCTCATGTATATACTCATTTAATTTTCTCATTCTTATGTGTATGTATATACACTCATTCTAAGAAGCGGGTTGCTTTTCAGATGTTACTAATGTTAGAATTATAGACGACAAATTCTCTCTTATAGATAGGGAAACATGAGAATACTTTACATTTTGACATAATACATTCCCAAATATATATAGCAAGCACAACTTTCCCAACAACATGGACTTTATTTACAAAATGTAAATTAAAATTAATCATGGCAGAATACCTAATATTTTTATTTATTTATATTTTTAAATCCCTGATAATACATGGATGAAGAGTTTCATTGCCCCTTTATTTAAAAGGAGGTAGCTGAGCAGGCAAAACCAAAGTTTAAAGGAAGAATTACTGTAGAAAAGTACTTTTTGATATGGAAAAATTTTAAGCAAAAAAAAGTCTACAGAAATAATAATGATATTTTGTGTGTATGTATGCAAAAAAGGGTGTATGTGTTTATAAAGACCTAAGCAACATATACCAAAGTGTAGTTTCTTGGGATTCCAGATTAATTTTTTTTTCTTGTTTGCATTTTCTGCATGTTCTGCAATGGACCGGTGTTACTTTGGCATTCATGTTATAATCATTTATGAGACTACGTGGCTGACATTATGTAAAGCAGTGTATTGAGAAATCACCAAGTAGACGGGAACCCCTGCCTACATAATGCTGATATTTACACCACATAGTTTACTTGAAAATGTTTATTTCCTAATGGTTAAGAGCACAGACTTTGGAGACAAATTTGTATTCAAATCCCAGCCTTGCTACTTATGAGGTGTGACTTTGGATAAGTTATTTAACCTGTTCCATGCTTCAGAGACCTCATAAGTCATAGAGGATTAATAATAACACCTCCCTTGGAGAAGGTGCTGAGGAATAACTGAGTTGATGCTTGCAAAGCACTTAAATCAGTGCTGGCATCTGATCTTTTTAACATGTAAGCCATTATTATTATTATTATTATTATTTTTATTATTACTATTTATTGTACTTTTAAATCCCTGATAATACATGGATGAAGAGTTTCATTGCCCCTTTATTTAAAAGGAGGTAGCTGAGCAGACAAAACCAAAGCATTCACTCTACAGAATCTACCAAATACAATGGAATCTAAGGGGGCGGTAGTTGTATTGAGAAAAGAGAAGTTTAATCAAAACCTTATTATGAGGAATATATTTAAGTTTTACTGCTAAACATACCATTGAAGATATGTTAGTGCATTGATGTTCCATTTCTGTGTTTGTACAATAGTCCACACACATCTGGCCTATCAGAAAATAAGGGAACTTTTTCCTGCCCATCTTTAATATAAGAATAATTTTACTTAATGGACTTGATATAAATTGAAGTTATAAGCTGTGAAGAAGAAAGGATGCTTTGAAGATATAATGTAATTATTATTTCTTAAATAGGTATAATCTCTACATCCCTACTTATCAGGTTTAATTAATTACTGTGCTTACTGTGCTCTCTGATATGCAGTTTATAGTAAGTACGATGGCTGTGAAACTGCCGATCACTTTTTTCAAATTGCTTTTTGAAGTTTTCAGATTTTATCCCAGTGGGAATAAATAGGGTTGGTAGAATGGTGTGAGGGATGGGATAATGACTGTTGTGAATGGTTTGTCTTTAACATTAAAATTGCTATTTTGCAAATTAAAAAGGAAGAAAAGAAAAGAATAAAGGACAATTTCTCAATCATGTTTTTTTGCAAATAAAAACTAACCAGAAAAACTGAGCCTGAGGGTTGTACACTATTTCTTACAGTTACTTATTATTCAGCCATCTCTGATTAACTGCCTATGCTAGCGTCTTAGTCCGCGCTTCATTCAGCTGCTGGATTGACACCCTCTTTGTGTGCCAAGCACTATACTAAAGCCAGCTTCTCAGTCAACAGAGATGAATAAGGTCCAGTCCTTGCCCTCATGAAGTTTAGTGTCTGGAAGGAAAGCAGACTTGTAAATAAGTCATTCCTGTTCAATACATTATTACGAGAGAAGAGTTCATTTTATTTATTTATTTATTTTTAAAAAGATTTTAGGGAAACACAGCCAGAGAGGGAACACAAGCAGGGGGAGTGAGAGAGGGAGAAGCAGGCTTCCCACCGAGCAGGGAGCCCGATGTGGGACTCGATCCCCGGTCTCCAGGATCATGACCCTGAGCCGAAGGCAGTCGCTTAACCAACTGAGCCACCCAGGTGCCCCTTGAGAAGAGTTTAAAAGAAGCCATGCATTTCTTCCTGGCAGTGAGTATGTGCAAGATTTCCATGGCATCATTGGTTATCATAAAACTTCAGGAGAACCTCCATATTTCTGTGCATATTAGCACTATTTCTATTTCTATGCCATATGTGCAATGCAGATGAAGAGTCAAGGTCTAACACAAGAGTTGATTAGGAGGGTCATATGATGGGGGCTGCAGAAAGACAGTTATTCCTAGGCAGGACATTTGTTCAGTAAGTACTGGTGCTCATGTCTTCATGTGCTTTCTTGATGGATTTTTATATATATTTTTTTTTTTTTTTAAGATTTTTATTTATTTGACAGAGAGAAACACAGCTAGAGAGGGAACACAAGCAGGGGGAGTGAGAGAGGGAGAAGCAGGCTTCCCGCTGAGCAGGAAACCCGATGTGGGGCTCGATCCTGGGTCTCCGGGATCATGACCTGAGCCGAAGGCAGTGGCTTAACCAACTGAGCCACCCAGGCGCCGCCACTTGATGGATTTTTAAAGCCATCTCCCCCACTTCCATTATTCTGCGACCCCCTCCTACCAAAGAGTATAAACTTATGTTTCTGCAAATGAATCAGTCAAAACAGAAACAATGTTTTTGAGCAAAACTGGGTCAAAAAAGTGTAAAGGGATGTTGTTGGAACTCCAAAACTGTGTATAAGACCTCCACAGAAGAGGGCCATTATATATAAGGGAATGATCTCTCTTGAAGCTGGTATATGAGGCCCAGGCTTCCTGATTATTTCCTGGATCAAAGTTTTATCCTACTGAAAATTTGATAAACATAGACTTTTATTGTTCATAGTCTAATGATGACTTCTAAACTTAAAAACTGGGTGTTAGCGTTGTGATGAACTATTTCATATAAACTGACACATGCCCAAAGCAATGATCTTTTTATATCCAAATTATCTTATTCAGAAAAATCCCACCAGAGTACGTAAAAGAACAATCAATGATAATTTTATTTTGAACTCATTGTCAATTCTCATTCTTGGTTTATTTTTTAATTTTTTTTAAATATTTTAAAAACATATTTTATTTATTTATTTGACAGAGAGAAACACAGTGATAGAGGGAACACAAGCAGGGGGAGGGAGAGAGGGAGAAGCAGGCTTCCTGCCGAGCCCGATGTGGGGCTCGATCCCGGGTCTCCGGCATCATGACCTGAGCCGAAGGCAGTCGCTTAACCAACTGAGCCACCCAGGCGCCGCCTCATTCTTAGTTTAAAGAGAAGCAAAAGGGTCTGTAGTTTTAATCTGTATTTTGATGTTAACTTGGCCATTTCTCCCACTTCATGCAAGTTTAAAGATAAAATAATTTTTAATTGGCAAAATCACAAATAAAATGAATACGGAACAACAAAGGGACCACCCACAGCACAAATGTCTCACAGTCTCTTTACATGGAAGGAATTAGAAATTGTTAGGAGTTCAATACAGAAATATATATCCAGAATGAAAATGTGTGCTTTTGATAAAGAATTCTGTTTTATGGTTTTATCACATGAAATATGAGTTTCAAGAGTTTTTAAATGTTTCTAGTAATTGTAGAGTTAAGACTGCTCAGAAGAAATGGGAATGGGTGCCTGGGTGGCTCAGTGGGTTAAAGCCTCTGCCTTCTACTCAGGTCATGATCTTAGGGTCCTGGGATAGAGGCTGGCGTTGGGCTCCCTGCTTGGTGGGAAGCCTGCTTCCTCCTCTCTCTCTGCCTGCCTCTCTGCCTACCTGTGATCTCTCTCTGTGTCAAATAAATAAATACAATCTTTTAAAAAATGGGAATGAAATGCTTTACTTATAATGGAAGAAGGAAATACCTACAAAACTCTCCAAAAATAACCATATTACCCCTTTTTCCATCATCCCCTGTGCACTTCCCACTTGTAGAACTGGGTAGAAAAGTTACATTGTACAAAATGTTCAAATAACTATGGTCAGATCAGTCCTGAGAAGCATTAGGATGTTTGTTATTCATGAGGACATTTTTTTCCATAGTATTTTGAATAGAAAATGATTGTTTTTGACTTTTGTTCCTACTGTGGTGGTCAGTTTTATGTGTTAACTTGGTTGGGCCATGGTACCCAGATATGTGCTCAGATGTTCTAGGTGTTTCTGTGAGGGTGTTTTTGAATGAAATGAACATTTACATGCGTGGACTTTGAGTAGATCACATTACCCTTCATAATATAGGTAGGCCTCACTCAATCTGTTGGAGGCCTAAATAGAACAAAAGACTGACCTTCCTTGCCCAGAAGGAAATTCTGCCAGCAGATGGTCCACCATGAAGCTCTTGGACTTTCCAGCCTCCACAATCATGTGAGTTAATTCATGAAAATAAAATCTTTCTCTGTATATGTGCACATCCTATCGAACATATCCCAGTCTGTTTCTTTGGAGAATCTCAATACTTGAGATAAAGCTCTAAAATCAAATGCTGGAAAATGGTAGACATGGTGTATGTAGTAGCACCAGAGTCAGACAGTGTCATAAATTCTTTTGAAAATTACCAGAGGGCACCTGGGTGGCTCAGTTGGTTGAACAACTGCCTTTAGCTCAGGTCATGTTCCTGGAGTCCCAAGATCGATTCCCACATCAGGCTACCTTCTCAGCAGGGGATCTGCTTCTCCTTCTGACCTTCCCCCTCTCATGCTCACTCTCTCTCATTCGCGCTCTCTCTCTCCCAAATAAATAAATAAAATCTAAAAAAAAAAAAAAAAAAGAAAAAGAAAAAAAGAAAACTACTGGAGAGGTGGGTGAACAAATCAATGTAGCTCTATCCCCTTGTGTTATGGGGTATAGATGGCGCAGAGGCTGGGAGACACAAATGCCTTCAGGTAGCATCGCCAGCAGGAAGCAGGTAGAAGGTTCTTACTTAAGACAGTATGACCTGTGATGTGTGGTAAGCAACAATTATTGGATCGAGTCTAGTTTTCCTCTTCTTCCTCCTCTTCATTTTCATTTTTGTTCTCTTTTTTAGTCTTCATAAGTTAATACTATACTGGTCAAATAAAAAAAAAAGACATTTGTAACCTGCATTAGGTTATTAAATTTTTGAGCCCAAAGTCAGAAAAGCTTGATTTCACAGATATTGACATAGGACTAATATAGGATATGTAAGGGCGTACTTTGTTAAGAAGTAACAAATCTAGGGGCACCTGGGTGGCTCAGAGGGTTAAGCCTCTGCCTTCAGCTCAGGTCATGATCTCAGGGTCCTGGGATCGAGTCCCACATTGGGCTCTCTGCTCCACGGGAAGCCTGCTTCCCCCTCTTTCTCTGCTGCCTCTCTGCCTACTTGTGATCTCTCTCTCTCTGTCAAACAAACAAACAAATAAATAAATAAAATCTTTAAAAAAGATAAGTAACAAATCTAATAGAGGGCAGGGGGTTGTAGATTGGGTCTGTGAGGACAGATGTAATAAACCAGAGGGAGTGAGGGAGAGACATGAAAAAGGTGACACAGCGGTGATAGTATTAGAACCTCAGGGCTTGAGTTGGAAGGGTCCATAGATTTACAAACGAAATTCCCCAAAGATAGTAACTTTTGCAAGTTCACAGTGAGGCAACAGGAGAATCAACCAGGATGGATGCAGAATTTAGTTTCTTCCAAAGAAGAAGTTCCATGGAAGTGCAGCCCTATTAAACCGTAAGTCCCCCAAGAGCTTATTTATGTACATCTAAAAACGTCATCACAGTGCCTTGTACAAAGTAGATGCTTGATAAACATTAGGGGTTTAAAATAGAACTTAATAATAATGAAGTAGTCAGCTTGCTGTCACAAGGTCCTTTCTCAGTCTGAAAGTACAGGCAGGGAAGTGCCTTCATTTTTTTTTTTTAATTCTTTTTTTTTTTTTTAAGATCTTATTTATTTGAGAAGGAAAGAGAGAGAGAGAGAGCAAGAGTGCACAAGCTGGGGGAGAAGGGAGAAAGCCAAGGGAAAAAGGAGAAGCAAACTCCCTGCTGAGCAAGAAGCCTGACATGAGGCTGGATCCCAGGACCCTGTGATCATGACCCAAGCCAAAGGCACTTGCTCAACTGACTGAGCCAGCCAGATAGATGCCCCTGAGAAGTACCTTTAAGGTGCAGGAACAACCTTGGGGCAGTGAGCCCTAAGGTACACCTCTGTACATGGCTCTATGGAAGGACTTATCTTAAAATTATCCCTCCCTCAGCACTCTCTGTGAACTTTTTGGTTTTTATCTTTATTCCACTTAGAGCCTCCATTTGGTTAGGGCACCCCCACACCCTTAAAAATCAATCTACATTTTTAGGATTAATGTAACATTAGTCAGATGATGAAAAAGCAATTAAAATTAAGTGGCTTTCTCCTACTCATTAGCTGAAGTTAGCTTTATTTGCAAAGATGGGGGATTTTTTGTTATTTGGGGTGTAGGAAATA
Organism: Spilogale gracilis; assembly: GCA_004023965.1. NCBI lineage: Eukaryota > Metazoa > Chordata > Mammalia > Carnivora > Mephitidae > Spilogale > Spilogale gracilis. Next base: position 4,813 of record PITA01022478.1, on the reverse strand, counting down.
TTTTAAGAGGAGAAACAGCAGGATGTCACAGTAAATTAGAACAATCAACAAGGGGGTTTGGGCAGGGGAATTGCGAGTACAGACATCTTATGACTAGTTAAGGTAATCTAAGATCTTGTCATTCAAAATGTGGTCAGAGGACCCCACTATGGTAAAACCCAAAAGCTTGTTAGAAATGCAGAATCTAGGGTACTTGGGTGGTTCAGTGGGTTCAAGCCTCTGCCTTCGGCTCAGGTCATGATCCCAGGGTCCTGGAATCAAGGCCCACATCGGGCTCTCTGCTCTGCAGGGAGCCTGCTTCCTCCTCTCTCTCTGTCTGCCTCTCTGTGTACTTGTGATCTCTCTCTCTCTGTTGAATAAATAAATATAATCTTAAAAAGAAAAAAATAAGAAATGCAGAATCTAAATGCAGAGACCTAAAGGAGTCTTGATGATTAGGAAAGTCAGGAAATACTTCTAATCTTCCTTCTTCCTTCTTCCAAATGACTTCCTACTTCCCAGGACTTAATGCTTGTGCCGTTACTAATGGATCTGAATTACCCTGTGGGTTAAGTAAGTTTTAAAACTGGCCAATGAGTATAACTAAAGCATGCAATGTAGCACCCATAGGAGAGAGTACAAGCAGAGAGGGATCAGCAGAGGGAGAAGGAGAAGCAGACTCCCCACTGAGCAGGGAGCTGGAGGCAGGGCGCAATCCCAAGACCATGGGACCATGACCCGAGCTGAAGGCAGATGCTTGATTGACTGCCACCTAGGCACCCCACTGTCAAATTTTTAACATCTAAAAATAGAATAAAATCCAACTTGCTGATTATTGTACATTTTGAATAATTTTATTCTAAGTCATATCCTCCAAGATATAAGTATGGATTCAAATTGTTATGACAAAGTTAACCCAAGAGTTCTAATTCCTAATGAAAGCCTTTTTAAGACTATTTTTTTTTAAGATTTTATTTATTTATTTGACAGAAACACAGCTAGAGAGGGAACACAAGCAGGGGGGGTGAGAGAGAGAGAGAAGGCAGGCTTCCTGCCAAGCAGGGAGCCGGATGTGAGGCTTGATCCTGGGACTCCGGGATCATGACCTGAGCCGAAGGCAGATGCTTAACAACTGAGCCACCCAGATGCCCCCTTTTTAAGACTTCTAACATATTAATCTCCCATGGTAAATCAGTTAAATACCTGAAATGTGAAAACATTCATAAACTTCTACTTTTAACCCAATTCAGATCAACTCAGAAATCTGAGAAGCTGGTCAGAGCAAAAACTTGAATAGATTATAACTGTAACCAGTAGCTCAGGACAAAGGTGTTTTTCATGTTGATTTTCCCTGAAACTAAATTTGGGATCATTTCACTCTCACGGATCAGTGTATATAGTAAACATTTCTTTCCATACAAGAATCTAGCACCTAAGCCATTCCGGGGTCTACCCTCAACAGCGGGGCTACATCTCCAAGAAAGAAACCGCCTGAGTCTCCATGCTTAGACTGTCTTCTGAGCAAACGTCATCAGTTTTTTTTTTTTTTTATTGGTCATTATTTTTATTTCAAAATTGCTGCTATTAAGAACTGCTTCTCTTGAGCCTAATACACTGCAGTTGTGTAAATGGCGTTCAGAGTCCACATTCACTTTAAGCACAGTTTATTATTTTTTCCCTCTTTTAAAATTTCGTTTTTTTAATTAATTCTTATTTTTTCCATAACCAGCCACCCTATCCCTCCCCACCATCCCCCAGCCACCCTCAGTTTGTTTCCTGACATTAGGAGTCTCATGGTTTGTCTCCCTTCCCAGTCCCATCTTGTTTCATTATTTTCTTCTCCCCCCATGAACCCCACCCTGCCTCTCAAGTTCCTCATATCAGAGAGATCATACGGTAATTGTCTTTCTCTGATTGACTTGTTTCACTCAGCATAATACCCTCCAGTTTCATCCATGTCATTGCAAATGGGAAGATTTCATTCTTTTTGATGGCTGCATATTTCATTGTATATATCTATACCTCATCTTCTTTATCCATTCATCTATTGATGGACATATAGGTTCTTTCTATATTTTGGCTATTGTGGACATTGTGCTATAAATATTCGGGTGCTTGTGCCCCTTCAGATCACTACATTTGTATCTTTAGGGTAAATACCCAGTAGTTAAGCACACTTTAAACATGCAGGTTATCTCTATGCCAGTGCAGTCTTTACCTTTCCAGAGTAGATTGCCATACCTTTATGCATCTACATAGGCTTCATTCTTTATCAATACCATAATTAAAAGATGTTGCCTGAATGCCAACTGTGAGGGGGTACTTTGGGAACTGGGATGTAGCCAGAAACGATGGGCTGGGTCATGGCTCTCAGGGGCAGCAAGTGTGCAGACAGGAGACAAAATAAAACCAAGCAAATAAAAGCTAAACCTAACCAAGCCAATCCAAACCAAATGCAAATAAGGAAATACCAGTTAGTGAGAAGTGATAACAATAACATAATCTGTTATATGGTACATGGTAGGTAACTTTAGATAGTGTTCTCAGAAAAGGTCCATCTCAGAAGATTACATTTAAGCTGAACCTTAGAGAAGATAGTAGGCATATAGGCATCTAGGGTAAGGATATTCCAGGCAGAAGGAGAACAGCTAATGAGAAAGTCTTACAATGAATGGAGAGAAGTTGGGCTGGCTTACAAAACATGAAGAGGTAGGTGTCGGGGACAGCAATGAGAAATGAAGTCAGAGGGGTAGTCAGGAGTGAGTACATAGGGTTTTACAGGCCAAAGTGAAGAACCTGATTTTTTTTTCTAACTAAAAATAGGAAATCTTTGATATATTTTAAACACAGGAATAATATGATCAAATTTAAGACTTAAAAAGATCACCCCACTTTTGTGTGAAGGGTGGATCACAAAGGTGTAGGATCGTTCAGACAGGAGACAATAGGGCTTTGGACAGTGTGGTAGAAGGAGACAAGCAGGGCACCTGGGTGGCTCAGTAGGTTAAAGCCTCTACCTTCGGCTCAGGTCATGATCTCAGGGTCCTGGGATCAAGGCCCGCATCCGGCTCTCTGCTCAGCAGGGAGCCTGCTTCCTCCTCTCTCTCTGTCTGCCTCTCTGCCTATTTGTGATCTCTCTCTGTCAAATAAATTAAAAAAATAAAATCTTTAAGAAAAGAAAGGAGACAGGGAGTAAAGCGTGTTTTAATTAATTAATTAATTAATTAATTAATTAATTTGATAGAAACACAGCTAGAGAGGGAACACAAGCAGGGGGAGTGAGTGAGGGAAAGCAGGCTTCTCGCCGAGTTGGGAGCCTGATGCGGGGCTCGATCCTGGGATTCTGGGGTTGTGACCGAAGCCAAAGGCAGACGCTTAATGACTGAGCCACCCAGGCACTCAAAAAAATTTATTTTAGAGAGAGAAAAAGCACAAGCAGGAGGGGCAGAGGAAGAAGGAGAGAGAATTTCAAGCAGACTCTGCACTGAGCCCAGAGCCCAGCATGGGGCTCCTTCTTACAAGGAGGATATCATGACCTGAGCCAAAAACAAGAGTCAGTTGTTACACTGACTACATCACCCAGGTGCCCCAAAGTGGGTGTATTTTCAAAAATGATTTGGAGGTAGAGACAATAGAGGCACCTACAAAATCCAAAGATTTTATAGCTTTTTTACAAGGGCAGGTTGTCCTGATTTTTTGTTTGTTTTTTTGTTCTTTTAAGATTTTTTATTTATTTGACAGAGAGAAACACAGCCAGAGAGGGAACACAAGCAGGGGGAGTGAGAGAGGGAGAAGCAGGCTTCCCGCCGAGCAGGGAGCCTGATGTGGGACTCAAACCTGGGTCTCCGGGATCATGACCTGAGCTGAAGGCAGTCGCTTAGCCAACTGAGCCACCCAGGTGCCCCATGCCCTGTTTTATTTCTAATACCACAATTAATATTATTAGAATTCTGTTGATGTTCATGAACCAAACTAATTCGTAGGATTAACGTCTAAAGAGAAAAGTCTATGTAGACTTTTAAGGTTCCTTCCTCTTATGCCTCTGGGAAATGAGAAACTCCTAAGTCACCATCTTTTTGAGCAGTTTGGGATATTATTGCAAAAATGCATGATTTGCTGTTTGCCTCCAAGCCCTGGGAGAGCAGGGACTGTTTGTTCATCACCCAGGCTCTGCACTGAATTTACAATAGATTCCTCATAAGGGCATTTGCAGGAAATGAATAAATGCTGGCATGTTGAATTTCATTTCAAATTTTATTTCGTTTCTACTCATATAAACTTGACATGGGCTCCTTAAAATGTATCCCATTTGCTATTCTGCTACTCAGAGAAGATTCTTTTTTTCAGGATAATTCACCTTAACATCTACTTTGGGATTATTTGATAATGGAGCATTTTATCTTTAAAATATTTAATTAAGTTGGTGTCCAAGACATGGATAATTGTGTTCACATTTTGTGTTATTTTGCTAGAGCCGCCATCACAAATACTCTAAACTGAGTGGCTGAAACAACAGAAATGTATTTTCCCACAGTTCTAGAGGCTGGAAATCCAAGATTGGTGGCAGCAAGTTTGGTTTCTTCAGCGATCTCTGTCTGACTTGCCGATGGCCACTTTCTCACTGTGTCCTCCCATGGCCTTTCCTCTGCACACACACATGGTCCTGGTATCCTTCTGTTCGTCCAGATCTCCTCTTTGTCTGAGGACACCGGTCAGACTGCATTAGGACCCACCCAAAGACTTCCCCTTAATTCAGTCACCTCTTTAAAGGTCCTGTCTCTAAATCCAGTCACCTTCTGGGGTCCTGGGGGTTAGAAAGCCTTGACACAATTTG
>PITA01022477.1:0-30266 GCA_004023965.1 Spilogale gracilis | reverse complement strand
AGGGGCGCCTGGGTGGCTCAGTTGGTTGGACGACTGCCTTCGGCTCAGGTCATGATCCTGGAGACCCGGGATCGAGCCCCGCATCGGGCTGCCTGCTCGGCGGGAAGCCTGCTTCTCCCTCTCTCACTCCCCCTGCTTGTGTTCCCTCTCTACCTGTGTTTCTCTCTGTCAAATAAATAAAATATTAAAAAAAAACTTTAAAAAAAAAAAAAAAAAAAAAAAAAAAAAAAAAAAAAAAAAAAAAAAAAAAAAAAAAAAGAAAACTAAGAAATAATTTTAAAGTGTGGCTTTGTTCTGTTACTTGTTGCATGTCCTATTTAAGTGTTTTAGTATTGAAATTGTCTTAGAACTGTAAAGCACCCAGATAGATGTCATTCTGATGGGCGCTATATAAACTGTGAAATAAATATATTTACAGATTTTAATTAGAAGGCAAAACAAACTAAAATGAAAGGAAAAACAATGATGCTGTAGCTATTATACACATGGGTTTGGAACTTGCTTTATAAGGTCCACCTTAAGTTATGAACTGTAAGGTAGGACGTAAAAATGCAAACTGGACTACTGCAGAAAAAGAAACAGATTTTAATATTGATTTTCCTCAATTTATAAAGTTAAAAAGCAGGGTTTACACCGGCAACAGGTGGCTATTGGCTTGCAATTAGTAAAAACTTCTGGCAGAAATATAGGATGTAGTAATCACAATGATCTTGGATTGTGAGATGCTACTTAACCTTTGGCAAAAAAAAAAAAAAAAATAATGAAGCGGTATGATACTATGGGGGTTTATAAGAAAGGTCATTATCACAGGCTAAACAGGTCCCGTAATATATTCTCTTGGAACATACAAGCATGGGCTTGTCTGTACCCAATCAAAAACACTGGTAGCTTATTTCATACTCATTAAACTTTGGAGTTTTCCCTGACTTGTAAAACAATTTTACTCAAAAGCAACACACCTCAATCCTTTGAAACAAAAGGTTTCACTTTGACGAAGATTTCAGATGAGTGACTGCTACAAAAGTAAGTGTCTAAAGGTGTAAAGTTATCAGTGTAACCCAGGCTTAACCATGGTTAACTGTCAAAGCCACAACTCCCCAAAGACAATCATATGACAGAGCCAGGTTTCAGAAGGCGAGAAGCAATAGCTACTATAATGTCTTTGTCCTATGTGTTCTATTTAACCAAACATGGTATTTCTGTCCATTTAATTAATCTTCAGAGAAGCAATTAACTATACAGACACAGGTTGTGGTGTATTTAAAAACACATTTAAAATAATCTTTGCAGACAATAAAGATTTGTGTAAAAACAATGAGACATGTGAATGATACAAAAAAAACCCCATTAATCACTCAGGAGGATTTTAAATGCCCACATAACTATAATAATGGTGGTTGACATTATTAGAACAAGATATAAATGAATCAAAAGTAGTAAATAGATATGTTTTATAGGATTTCTTTTAAATGTGGAGTAATTAAAGGTAGAAAGTTTTAAGTACCATTTAAAAGGAATTGTTTCTGTCTTACAGTATATCAATTTTCCCATTCATAATGCTGAGAAATGTCCACTAACCAATCAATAATGATACCTCCAATGCACTCTACCGAAACTTTGTTATCAGTCCTTTACTACAGTGTTAACCATGCGAAGCCGTAAGGCACTCTAAAGACCCTACTAAGCTCCCAAAAAGAGTATCCTCAAACTGTGTTAGGTAAGTTTAAAGACTCCAATAAAAACGGACTCATAAATGAGAAAATCTAATATCTGCAAGTGTTTCCATAATCTTCTTCTCAAGCACAAGAAAAATCAATTGCAAACAAATTAAAATGCTAACTATTAGATCTTAAAATGGCCGTTTATAATAGGCTTCTAAAACACAAAACAAGAGTTTTAACACATTATCAAATACAGGCATTACCTGGATGGATGGCTTGTTTAAATGACCCAGATTTGAGGTTGTTTGTCTTGGTTCATGTCCTAAGACCATCATATTAGCATTGATCAATCTGAAGGCATCAATAACAACCTGTAAAAATAAGGTGTCAGGTCAATTCTTTTTAAAAAGCAAGTGATGATACCAAGCAACAGTGGACAGGCATGATCAACCTGCATCTGTTTCTGGCCTATTTCCAGAAAATCATTTAATTATAATATTAATAAAAAAGAACCTCCTGCTGACTGTGCCAGCAGCACACCACCCTCTATCTTGTAATGTAAGGTGACACCAATTATTTCAATTTTCAGGAAGCAGTAAAGAAAAATATTAACTTTGCATCTTTATTATTGAAATACATCATTACTAAACTTATACCCCAGCCTCCATTGGTGTGCATATGTTTGTCACCTAAATTTTAGCTAATCAAAACAAATGACAGAGAGAAACTAAAACTGAAAGTGAGCACAAGCTAAGGGACCACATGTAAAGCCCAGCCCTGTCACATCAATTACACTACCACAGTACTTGAAATGACAACAAAATTACAGCCAGCAAGGCACTTGCTCCATGTATTCTCTTCTAGTCAGATACCTTTTACTTCTTGTGACTATAAGAGACTTTATACCTTGTCTGATGGCCTTAAACATCCAAGCCACTGTCAAGAACAGAAGGCAAACACAAGAAAACCAAGGTCATTAATGTTCTAAGCCAGGAACAGAGTATAGACTGAGATGGTCATAAGTCATAAGTTCATAGTAAAGAAGCAACGATAGGTATCATCTTTTTCTAAGTGCATTCAATATTTCTGTATAAAAAGAGTTCAAACTCTTACATAATAGAATATCATCTGTTAGATCTTATATATTAAGAGATTTAACAAGAATCACATATTATCTGAACATTTTTTTCTGTTCATTATCATGGATTTGAAAGAACTTGTTAAAGCTTTTAAATGTTGTGAAGTTTTATGTGAAGCGCTGGGACTTTAAGACAGATGCTTCTTTCTGGGAATTTAAATCAATTACCTAGAGAATAAACTCAATACTTCTGTCACATAAAAAAAAATGTTAAAGCAGGATAATACATTTTTCTAGATTTGCCTTAACAGTGATTTAGTTGAGATTTATTAACACTTATAAAAGTTACCATCAACTAGACTATTTCCCATTTCCATACAGTATGAGGACAGCTGAGTAAGTATAGTTGAGTAAGAGAAGATCAAATTTATTTTCAAGTTAAGTCAAATGAAATCTAATCAAGTCTGAAAAGTCTGCTTGTAGGAAGTATGTATACATGCTGTATACTAAAGAACAAGATCTAAAGAAAGAAAAAAATCACCCTTTCTAAAAGGCTACCATAAAGGTTCAACAAACAGTACAAAGGATACAAACTTAGACCAAAGCATTACAACTGTCCACTCTGGCAGGCCAAAAATAAATAAATAAATCAACTCTGAAATTTTGCTTTTATTTCTAACAGTCTGAATTTCCCCAGAGTTCTCTTGCCTCAAAATAAAACCAAGTATCCCCAGAAGATACATGATTTAGTAGTTTGTGAAAACTCCTTTTCCTTTTTATATAACTGTAATTCAGACTTAACTTTAACATTTATATATAAATAAACATGGTCTGAGTTTATACTTCTTGCTCATACTTACATTTTTAGTATTTATTTTCATAAAAATAATAAAAATAGGTACTGATATCAAACATGCTTTAATCAGATATTATTATAATTTCAAACACTTGCTTAAAAAATATAGAAGTAGGTGGCGCCTGGGTGGCTCAGTGATTAAGCATCTGTCTTCAGCTCAGGTCATGATCCCGGAGTCCAGGGATCAAGCCCCACATGTGGGCTCCCTGCTTGGCAGGAGGCCTGCTTCTCCCTCTCTCACTCCTCCTGCTTGTGTTCCCTCTCTCATGTTTCTCTCTGTCAAATATATAAATAAAATCTTAATATATATATATATGTAAAATTTTCTATTAAAAAGCATATAAAATGTAAGCAAAAGGCAAAGTGACTTTTTTTTTTAAGATTTTATTTATGCATCTGACAAAGAGACACAGTGACAGCAGAATACTAAGCAGGGGGAGTGAAAGACAGAGAAGCAGGCTTCCTGCTGAGCAGGGAGGCTATGTGGGGCTCAATACCAGCACTCTGGGATCATGACCTGAGCTGAAGGCAGCGAGTTAACAACTGAGCCACCCAGGTACCCCAGAAGTGACCATTTTAACAGATGTACTTAAATAAATTCAGGGTTAAGAACTGCCGCCATTTGGGGGCGCCTGGGTGGCTCAGAGGGTTAAGCATCTGCCTTTGGCTCAGGTCATGATCTCAAGGTCCTGGGATCAAGTCCCACATCAGGTTCTCTACTAGCTGGGAGCCTGCTTCCCTTTCTTTCTCTGTTTGCCTCTCTGCCTATTTGTGATCTCTCTGTCAAATAAATAAACAAAAGCTTTAAAAAAAAAGAAAAAAAGAAAAAGAACTGCCACCATTTAAAGATTGTAGTAAATTTAAGAGCAAAGCATCGTTTTAGCTCAATTGTTCTTAGAATACTTTGGTTCCATTTTAACATTTCAGTAAAATCATTTGTAGGAAAAAAACCAATCCTACAAAACTATGAAGATTCCATCACATATCACAACAAAATGCCTATATATTGTTTTATACCAAACACCTTCAAACTAAAATAACAGGCAGCTATTTTACATGCAAAAATCTCCGTAATATTTCTCTGGAATATTATAAGCAGGTGTGAAACTTCATAAAAAGGAAATGAAAATAACAGCTAAGTAGGTATTATGCTCAGTTAGAAACAATCTAAAACAAAAAAAGTTAAACTCTAGCAAAAAATGAGAAAAAATGTAAAAATGTTCAAATAATAAATGATGGCCTATGTGAAATGACGTGCTTAGATTGACAATTCCTGAATAGCAATATGATAGCCAACAGAAAAGAATACTTTAACTACACCAAGATTAAAGAATTTGCTGCCATTGCTATAGCAACTGTCTTAAGGAAACTAACATGTTCAACAACCTGCAGACCAAAATTAGATTTAGTACGCAATAAAAATATAAATATGGCAATATAGTCTACATTTTAATTTCTGTACAATTTTATAATTGCCTTTTGCACTGTGAGAATAAGTGGATTCCTCCTTTAGAGCAACCTATCAAAATAGACTCATTAATGTCCAGTGCACTAATGAGCAATGGGTGAAGAAGGTGTTAATTATCCACAGTAAGATTCAAGAAAAAGCCCTGGTGAGTACTTGGAGGTGTGCATATGCTGAAGGCGTTTCTCCACGTTTATGTATTTACAGCATGATGCAACAGAATGACAGCAAAGTGGACACTCCATGGATAAGAAAGGAAATCTTAGATACAATACACTGCACAAAGAACCCCCACAGATTAATTAAGGTATGGGGAAGGGAACAGGGGGAAGAATCCATTTTTGGAGCTATATGAATCTTCCAAAAGTTTGTTTTAAAGTATACATACATTAAAATAGTCCAGTTTACAGCTTACAAATCCAAATAGTGATGTAGCCAAAAACTTTGTACAAAACCTATCTCATTAATATGTAATAACAAAAACTTCTAAACAAAAGTATAAAGATTATTTTCAGGAATGTGACGCTAGACTTTTATAATTTCTTTCCATGCTGAAGTCCTAGCTATCAGACTGAATCTCTATCCACCAGCCTGACCATTTAATTTTTTCTGGTACAAGTGCCTTGAGACTTTTCAGAGGTCACTGCAACAGTAGACAGCTTATAACAAAACCATTAGCAGTTTGGCTAGCTTAGGGAAACCTCTTACTTTCCTTTTTTGTTTATTATCACTGCATGAATCTGCAGCATATGATAGTTTATAATTTCTCAGGCTTGTTAAATTCATGTTAAAGGTCTGTTTTCTTGTTGAATAAATTTTGTTCATATAATGCTGCCTATTTCATACACTCAGTCTTTAATAGCACCTTTGGTCTATGCGCAACTCACAGATCAAAACAGAGGACTAAAATAGGGGTTGATGATGCTATTTACATGTGTGATTCCTGCTGTCTTCTTGTTAGTAGCTTTAATATAATAGAAGACCTTGTCTGTTTTGTAATTAACACATCTTTACTGGAGAGATATTTGGAAGTGATTGCTGTGAATATACTGGTTAGTAAAATAAACACAATCACACACCACTTTCTGTTATCAGACAAATTTGTGAATTGTACACATTATACTCCAGATCAACAAACTGTGATATAACAGCCAAGTAGAAGACACATATTTATATAACCCTTTATTTTTCTGAAAATATGTATTCACTCTGACCTTGCAAATATAATTAGCTTGTGGGATGTGCAGATTTCAGTACCATGGTTGCTTTACTAATTGCAACTCTTGGAAATAGATACTAAATATTTGGAAGCTGCCAATACAAAATAAAAACTGCATCTTTTTTGTACATCTGTCTTAGCTTATAAAAGCAAAATAGTCTTAAAAACAATACTGTGTTCCATATTTATTCCAAGCACACCCAAGGGTCAAGAACCTATCATTTCATTTTAATAATGAATCTGGTTTAGGACTCAAAACTGTAATTATTTTCCAATTCAGTTTAATCCATTTTTTTTGGCTTCTTTCAAGAGTATAGTACAGTTTACCCAATATGCTATTTATTTTCAAATTCATATTTTCATATCAACTGCTAGGTCACTGAGAGACTAGACTAAATTTCTAAAGCATCAATCCATGTCTCCCAATTTTTCCATTCAAAGGAGGCTATATTCTAAAGCTCCTAAAATTACTTTAATACAAAGGTATCAGAAAGAAAAATGCATAAACACTTTTGGCAGTAGTTACTATAATTATAATCTCTCCATCGCTGTCTCTCTCTCCTAACAGTAGCTGCCTCTGGCATTTCCAATTGCACTTATATTGAAGTCAGTGACTATGGAAAGTGCTTATAAGTAAAATGAACTGAAATAATTTTTTTAACAAAGCTTGAAAGAAAAATTTCAAGACCTCAAAATCAATGTCAAATATCAGAAAAAGAAAAAAGTTGTAATTCAGTTACCAGTTGTTACATATTTAAAAACATAAAGTCTTCAAATGACTATAAAAAATGCTAGGTGTAAAAGAAAAGCAGCACTCCATATCAAATACCCTTTATCACCTAGAAATGACCTATTATCAACTGCTTAGGTTGCTTCTAGATTCTTTAAAAATTAAGGGTGCATGTGACCTGGGAAGTACTCTGGGGGTTTGTGACCCTTTCGTTACTTCTGCTGCCATGCACTGCCAAGCATCTATAAGAGAAAAACATCTTCTGTCTCTTGTAAGCCCACAGCATAAAAAATTCAAAGAAATGTTACTTTTTATGCCATTTCCAATGAAAAGCACTAAGAACTAAAACTGACTCATGCCAAATGCATATCACTGAATTGCTGTGATTTCTTAGTCTCAAGTTTGCAACACGGAAATTATTTATAAAATGTCAATTTTAGCTCTGGAAAAGAAATTCCTATGTGTATGTACATTTTCTTTCTTCATCCTTGGAGAACTGCTTACTGTAGCTAGAGATCTGTAGTACAACTTCAATATACTAGGAGAGAAGGGGGATGGGGTGTAACTAGCATAATTTATTTTTTTTGACAAGTGAAGACATGCATCAAAATTCAAACAGTAAAGCCACAAGTTCTGAACATGTATGCCTTAATGAAAACAAATGGATCTTTAGAAACTAGTATGGCAAAAGGTAATTAGACATTCTTAGATTCATAAAACTTTATAAAAAGAATATAGTTAAGTCATAAAGTTCAGCAGTATTTTTTAGGGTATGCATGTAGTCAGTCTGGTATAGGCACTTAAACCCTTCAGACACTGGAGTCAGAATCCTGCCTACGTTTTGATTCTGGTTCTACCACTGCCTAGCGCAGCTATCCGGGGTAAGTTATTTACGCTCTCAATGTCTCCATTTGCTCAAGAACGACACCTCACACAGTTGGTGATAAGATTAAATAAAATACATGTATACCTGCCACTGCAGTTCTTAGTGTTATTAACTGTGGCAGTCACAGAGTTGCACAGCTCAGACCTCCGTTCAACAGAAACTGCTGCAAAAGGAAAGCTGACTCACCACCTCCACATGCTATACCTTTGAATCTTCTGGGAGTTCACCCCAGGTCATGTTTCCCTCGGGCTATTCCCAGCCAATGACTGAGCAAAGTGGGGATACTAGAAACTAGCCATTCCTGGCAAAGAGAAAGCATTCCTCTAAGGGGCAACTTTGTCTCAAGGACTCTCCATCAGTCTGGCTGAAACTTTCTCAGAAACATGCCTTATAGTCTGATTCTGTTCCTACCTTCCCAATTCTACCCAATTCCCAATTCTACCTTCCCTTTCTCCTTCCACAGAGTCACACCTGTACTGCTGTCCCCTGTACCCATCACGGATATTTACCCAAACAAATCTCTTGTCGCATAGCTATTCCCATTTGAAACCTTCTTGGAGCACCCCAACTGACCTGGTAAACAGCAGAGTACTATTAGTGCAATAGAGTATTAAAGTTGGAAAACAGCTACTCCCCAAACTACATCAGAATCATAAATTTGGCATCCACAGACACTTGACATATGAAAAACATTGACAGAAAATTAGGGAGGGGGCAGCTGGCTGGCTCAATCTTGGGGTTGTAAGCCCCACACTAGGGACAGAGATTACTTAAATAAAGAAAATATTTTTAAAAGAAAATTAGGGAGAAACATTTAAAGGCATCCATTTCTTTAGAAAAAGTCCTAATTAAAGTTTTTTTTAGGGGCACCTTGTGTCTCAGATGGTTGAGCATCTGCCTTTGGCTCAGGTCATGATCTCCAGGTCCTGGGATCAAGCCCTGCATCAGGCTCCTGGCTCAGTGGGGAATCTGTTTCTCCTTTTCCCCCTGCTTGTGCTCTCAATCTCTCTCCCAAATAAATAAATCAATATTTTTAAAAAATAAAGTTTTTTAAAAGTATATAGTTATACCAAATATTATCTCTTTTAAAAAGTAACAATATCCCTAAAATTTTCACACTCCTGCATAACAGACATTTCTAGACCGTGACAAATAAACACTAAACTTAAAAACTGAACTAGAGGCGCGCCTGCGTGGCTCAGTTGGTTAAGCAACTGCCTTCGGCTCAGGTCATGATCCCAGAGACCCAGGATCGAGTCCCACATCGGGCTCCCTGCTCAGTGGGAAGCCTGCTTCTCCCTCTCTCACTCCCCCTGCTTGTGTTCCCTCTCTAGCTGTGTTTCTCTCTGTCAAATAAATAATAAAAAAAATCTTAAAAAAAAAAACTGAACTAGACTATTTATGAGCTAAAAGAGACTATCACCTCTGAGTCACTGGTCTGATACCAACTTAGAATACCAATTCTATTTGGTGGCTACTCACCCAGACTATACAAAATGAACAAGTGACTTCAGATTCCTTTCTGGAACATAAATTAAAGCAATACAGTTGGTATGCTTCTTGACAATTGCCCCAAAAGGAAAGAAATAAAAAACTTTAGAGATTAAAAGTTAGAGCTCAACCATGTTAACAATTAACAAGGTGGTAAGGGGCAGGTGGATAAGGGGAATAAAGGACTTGCTTGTGTTTTAAGAACATCTTTAAGAAAAATGCAAATATAACCCTCAAACTACCATCTCTCACTAGGCAAGGTCATTTTTGCAAGAAAAATATGTAAAAGTTAATACTTTGTTATATTTTATTGAGATTATTATTATTCAGAAATTACCTTGTGTAAGCCTCTGAACCACCAAGAGGTAGGTATTAATATTCAAAATTTATGGATGAGAAAATGGAGGCTCGGAACTTGGATAAATTAAATAAGATGACACAACCAGAAAAGTGATACCACCAGGATTTGTACATACACGGCATGCCAAAGCTAGTACTCTTCATCACCAAGCTATCTGATGTAACACTTTCCTTTTAACACAAAAGCAAGAAAAGAGTACTATTAGATTTAGTTACTTGACAGAAAGGTTTGTGTCTTATTTGCCATCAAATACCCATTCCCCAGCAGAGTACCTGGCATGCATATTATGGTACAGAAAAAATATCTATTGAAATCAAGAGATCCAACGAAAGCATTTATAAAGTTTAACCTTTTGTTCCTTCAAAAAAAGGGGGGGAGACATTTGTTTTCTATAAAAAATCTAATCCCTAGGTTTACAAAATATATACTTCCCATTTCCTTATCACTGATCAGTTCTGAATTCATGCAAAATTCTCCAAAGGCATAATGAACTGAAAAACCCAAATATCAGAAAGCGCTGACCTGTGTTTAATTTAGAATAAAAACTGCATCCAGGAAAGCAATTTGGAATGTAAATAGTGGCAGTAGGCATCTGTTATCAGCTTACTAGTCATCTAAGAATAATCACTGAGGAATGAACTATGACCTACAAGAATATCTAACACCATAATCGATCCTAACTTCTTTAGGAAATTACAATGATAAGATCATATTAAACTTATTAAAATATATAGGCTATGGAAAGGCTTATACAAAGTCATAGTTTGCATTTGCTGGTATAATACTAGCATTAACAGGCAGTAGATCTTGTTCTTTATGTCTATAGTGAATGCCTGTTGACACAGTTGTGATCAGTAAGTATCTGGTGAATGACCAAGCATCATTAGATTGGGGAAAGAAAAGTATTTCAGAATCAAAAGCCAATAAATATTATTCTTATAGATAATGGGAAGAGTTTTAAAGCTTTTCCTTTATCTTTACTGAAACAGCTTAATCTGAACTAATTTGAAACAGATTTATATCACTCAAAATACACAGCAAGTACTAAACAATAATAAAGTAGCTCAAAGACTATATTATTAACACAGAAACTATAAATTAAAAGAACTATACTAAGAAGTGTTAGCTCTGTGTAAGATTTATGTTTCTTAGAACTTTAAACATAAAATTGCTTTAACATTCCTAGCTGACAATTTCTGATAATAAGAGTGTAAAACAGGAAGCAAACAAAAGATAATATAGTAACTAAACTTGTTCCAAGAGTTGGATGGGTATGCTCACAGAGCTATATTAGGAGTGGAAATAGAATTTTTATGTGTCCTATTTTCTATTTTTCTCTTGCAATCTGGAAAACTAGATGAAGAAAAGGTGTGTGTATGTGTATACAGTTTGAGAGTAGGACTATCCAGCCCTAACTGACCCTTATGGGATACTGATCAAAAGAAAATCTTATGAATAACAGGTGTTCTAAGTACCTTTCACTATCTTCAGTCTATGGCCAAACCACCCTGAACATGCCCAATCTTGTCTAATCCGGAAGCTAAGCAGGGTCAGGCTTGGTTAGTACTTGGATGGCCAGAATCCAAGGCCAGAATTTTAATGTATTTATTTTTCTCTCCATCAGCATGTCCTAGAGAAATATATCAGAAAAACAGTAAGTGCTCAATAAAAAAAAAAAAAAAAAAAAAAATCAGCTGATTTCTTAGAAGAGTATTCTTAAATTAGGGGGAACAAAATATAAGGGAAAGTTTTCATTTCTTTGTAGTCATTATCCTTACCTTCTTAAAGTGAGCAGCATAGTTATAGACTTGCTCTTAAAAAAATTCTCAGAAGTATTTATATCCTATATTTTAAAATAAGCCAGTTGTTAATCTATTTAAGTAGCAATTAATTTAATCTTGAGAAAGAATGTCATTTATTGCATATCTAGGATGCATGTACACCCTACTCATGACATATCACTTCATAATACTAGGAGATAGATACTAGGAGATAAAAGCCCTGTTGTATAGATGAGAAAACTGAAGCTCAAGATTAGATAACTTGCTCAAAGTCATACCATAAAGAAGAGATAAAGAGATAAAAATGGGATTCAACTACAGCCTTGATTCCAAAGCCTGTGCTCTTCATTACCCTATGACGTGCCTTTATGATACGTATTTTTTAACAATAAGAAAAAAAAACTAAAACAAAACTATTTTGAGTAGTTCAAAATCTCCACCACCTTAAGGCCTCTAATACAAAACTTTTGGGTAAGTAAAATATTTGCCCCCCCCACCCTGAAAAAGATAAAACCTTATATATATCTCTGAAAATAAAAAGTAAACTCTCGGGGCGCCTGGGTGGCTCAGTTGGTTAAGCAACTGCCTTCGGCTCAGGTCATGATCCCGGAGACCCGGGATCGAGTCCCATATCGGGCTCCCTGCTCGGCAGGAGGCCTGCTTCTCCCTCTCTCACTCCCCCTGCTTGTGTTCCCTCTCTAGCTGTGTTTCTCTCTGTCAAATAAATAAATAAAATTAAAAAAAAAAAAAAAAGTAAACTCTCATAATGTTCATTCCCTAATTCTTTCCTCCTATATTTGCATTTAGTTTCAAAGCTCCATTTTTTTTATATAAAAAGACAACAATACCAACATCAAAAGCTATTCATTTTACATGCTAATATATCTGTTTTCTGAAAAAAGCACGAACAAAGAGGTAATAAGTACACTACTTGGAAAATAATTATTTCTACATTTTTCTCTAGAAGGATAAACTTTTCTTTTTCTTTTCTTTTTTTTTTTTTAAGATTTATTTATTTACTTATTTATTCAAGAGGGAGAGAGAGAAACAGGCTCCCCAAGGAGCAGGGAGCCCGATGTAGGACTCGATCCCAGGACCCCGGGACCATGAACTGAGCCGAAGGCAGACGCTTAACCATCTGAGCCACCCCAAACTTCTCTTTTCTGAGTGATGTCCTGCTCGCCTATCAAAGCTCCATCCAAGCTTCACTCACTTTGTGCAGCCATACCAATTTCTCTCTTCTTCTAATTTGTATTTACTATGTTTGCTATACAAGTACTACTTTATTGCATATTGGCACATACAAGGTTCTGAATAAGTATTTGCTGAATTAGTTCTCTCTCTAGCAATGAATTTACTACTTAGTTATAGAAACAAAGCGGGATCAGTGTAATTTGTATTCTATCAGTATGCAATGCAAGATTATCAGCACATAACTGGCAGAATGTTATCTGGCATACACTAAACATATATGACTTATCTTCTCAAAATGACGAAGACTGGTTTTTTAATCTATTTTATATACCAGAATCATTAGCACACAGGCACATTAGATGTACTTAAGAAATACCTGCTGCTAAGTTACTTCTGATCAGACTAAATAAAAATTTCTCAAGAAAATTCAGCCAGTGTAAAGATTTTATGGACTAAAGGGTTATTAATGTGTGTGTGTGTTTAATGTTTTCAAAACAGAGAACAAAGACTGTTATCAATTAGCAAGTAACATATGAACATTTTACTGACAGGAATTGTGATAAGAAAATCGATTCTCAAAAGCAGTAATAGTTGCATGGTAGTTTTATAGCTCTGCACAAAGTCATCATTCTTTTAGCCCTAAAGAAGTACAATTAGATTATAAGCTAAATTAACTTCTAAATCTGCTGCTGGATCAAATTCAGTTGTGGGCTGAATATATAAGATAACAAAACTTTAAGGAAGAGGCTGCCACTTTACTACTTGAGAACTGAAGCTTAAAATATCTGAATATGTGTATTTTACAAATAAACTAAAACAGAATTTTAAAAACGATTTCACTAAAGTTTAGAGTCCAGCTCATCACTAATTTCTATACTCTCCATTTAAATTATACGTTATCATTTTCCAACTTTTAGACATTTTTTAACATTTTTAAACATTTACAGGATTACATAATACACAGAGTGCTATGGATTCTTTATCATATAGTATACTTTATTATTTATATAGATCTCAATTTTGGTCCTAGGGATGTCGCAAAAGCTGAAAGGAATGAGCCTGTCTAAACTGTTTTTTTTTTTTTTTAAATTAACACAACAAATACTACATGAGGAAAATCATCTAATATATAGTAACTACTATAAATAGTACAGTGAACTATTGAGAACTTAGATAAAATGTGTAGCCCCTTACCATGACTTATACTGAAGGGAGTGGTATCTATCCATATAAGTTAAGAAAAAGTCTTGCAACAACCTCTGGTACTCATTTTCCAATCCTGAGTTATTCTAATTACATAGTTCATAACTGTCTAATATTAAAGAGTCAGTAAAACAGCTCGAGCTCTGAAATTTTACAGACCTGATTTGTATCCTTGTTCTGCTACTTAATAGCGCTATAATTTTGGGCAAAATAATCTCTTTGACCCTAATTTTTTTATCCTTTCATTGATAAAATGGAGTAATAATGGTATCTCCAGAATTACTGAAGAATAACATGAGACAAGTTGAAATATTTAT
The DNA here is from genome assembly GCA_004023965.1 of Spilogale gracilis. NCBI lineage: Eukaryota > Metazoa > Chordata > Mammalia > Carnivora > Mephitidae > Spilogale > Spilogale gracilis. The sequence continues at coordinate 16,024 of PITA01022477.1, read as the reverse complement.
CACCGCAATACCTGGCACACAGCAATAATTTCATAAAAATACAATCAAGTCACTATAGAAGGAAATCAAACATTATGAATTAATGAGATCACAAAGATTCAGTGCTTACCTAATCACTCAAAAATAGATAATATTGGGATTTATAAAAATGAAAATATAAAATTTACAGTAAAGAGGTATTAAGTGAACAGAGTCTCAACTTGAATAATTTACATATAGATTGTCATTTAACTCCTGATCTAATCATTGTCTTACTAAATATTTTGACAGCTTTGATAAATCACATGCAAGGAAGGGAGAGGGAGAATCCTATGCTATTGTTCATTTTTTTGTAAGCTTACATTCTTGGATTTAATATTTTAACTAGAACACTTTAGTCATGGATTTACTAGCATTTAATTTGGCTCACAGTTTTGAGAGGTCTTGACACTTAAAGAACCATAAATTATAACCAAACTGAGACATCCTATAGATAAAGTTACATTATTGAGAAAGAACTGGATCCTATTTCACATCATGATATTGTATGAATCTACATGTTAGGTACAAAAAGCGATGTGAATCATTAGTGACAGATATTTATACTAAATTGTTCAGAAACACTTTTTTCATGACCATATAAACCTAGACAGAGATACTTATGATTTTATAAAGTAACTTTAGATAGGTTATTTTGAAAAAATAACCATATTTTACCAGATGACAACAGTCATGTCACATAAGTATATTTTTAAATGAAATTCATTCTTTTAACATGAATTATGATTGATTAGAAATAATGCAAATTCCAGTTATATTATATAAATCACAACTGCCATTTAAGATACTATAAACAAGATAACTAAAAATACATATTTATTTTGTGTTCTGAGAAAATTGTACTCCTTCCTTCCTTCATTGTATTTAAGTTTATATTTTCCTTTTAAAAGTGGCCACCATCACAAGTCAAGCATTATAAAAAGTCAGATACACTAATACTACAAAATAGAACTCTAACTATATCTAACATTAAGCCTCAATTATTTTTTGCAATATTGTGGTGGAGAGACTTAATTAGAGAATTCTGTTACATTTCTAAAATGATAATTATTACTTAAATGAGTTAATCTGAGTTATTAAAAAGATATCTTAATTATCAGGAATTACATTTAAGAAGTATTATACTGTACTTTAATTCATAAAACAAAAGTCAAGGATTTTCAACTCTTTTTATCGTACAGTTAAGTAAAAATATACTTAGTTAAAAAAAAGTAAACTGAAATAAAGGTATACTGCAAACATCAGAAGTAAGCCATTCTGAATTGTCTGGTATATCGGTTTCTATTATTACTGTTTTTGTGGCTAGATTCCACCTCTGAAAAGCTAGATCACATCTAATAGGATCATGATTTAGAGAAGGCCTCAATTTTTATTCATCATAATAACACGATGTCAGAAAGTGTTCAACTTCAAATCATGACAGATAAAAACTCCATGTTTAACAGCCATATTTAGTTTGTTTGAGCTGGTAAGCAGATGTAAATGTAATCCATAATACTAGCAAACTCCAGGTCTGATAAATAGCAAGCTAATATTTATTTTTAAGTATTCTAAAACTTATTTGTAAAAGCTGCATAAAAAGGATTCCATAAATGTATTGTGATTTTTTTTAACAATTATTCTACACTACAATGGAAGTACATGCTCAAACAAGACACCTCAGCAGTATTTTAAAGCAGTAACCACCTAGCCAATTTCTGTATGTTCTGTAGTTTTTCTAATCCACTCTCCCTGTGGTTGAGCAAAATCGAATTGCCTCTCACATTTGCAGACAGCTCTGTGAAGGTGATAATAGAGCTGCTCCCTGCTGTCATGAGGCAGGAAATAGGAAAATGGCATATGGGGCTAGAAAGAAAGAAATAAAAAAAAAAAGAAAGAAAGAGAGAGAGAATGAACGAAGGGGGGAAAAAAAGAACTAAACAAGAACAAAAGATTTCAACAAAGAACAACTATAACCCAATATGCTTTGCAAGTTAATCTCTTTTCATAATCATTTAGCATATTTAATCATTCATCTGTGTCCTCAGTCCAAAAATGTGAATGGCTGATACAAAGTCTTTAGGTCAAGTTTTCATTGTCTGAAATATTCGGAACATCCAATTCCAGAATATGTCCTGCACAATGTCTGCAAAACAGAGTGTCTTTAACTAGATACATAAAATGTGTCAATCCCAAATTCACCATTTTAAAATAAAAGAAGGTAGAACAATGTTTATTAAAGTACTAATAAAATGTGTACAGCAGGCTTTTTGTATGGTTTAACATTCCTAAATCGACGAAATACAAACAAATTTAAAAATAAACATTTACGATTAGGCAATAGCTGACTAAAGTAGAAACAAATCTTTAAGTATTATATTGCTAATAATACTAAGATGACACATTTTTCAACTTGTACAGGTTTTTTGTTTGTTTTTTAAGTACATAGACAGGTTTGTGTGTGTGTGTGTGTGTGTGTGTGTGTGTGTGTGTAAGAATCCTGCTTTAAACAAAAGAAATTTTAATTTAATGTATCTGCAAACAGAATGTGGCAGTAGATGCTAATAAAGACAGAATCTACTCTACCTTTCCTTTTACACTCTGAATGGGATCCACAACCACTGCCACAGCTCTCTCCGACAAGGCTTCAAAGCTCTGCTGAGTGTTGATATCCACACCAGAAAGCCAACAACCAAAGCCAGGGTGACTGTGATACCAACCAACAACCATCTCAGGCCTGAAACAAAGAGGGCATTCAGCGGTTCAGAACAGAACAAGTAATACACATTTATGATACGAAAAGAAACAACACACTAACAGGGTATAAATTAAGAAGAGATGAAAAACACACAGGTGTGAGAAAAGCACCATTAGAAACACTGAAATCATAGACCATATTATCCAGAAAACATGGAAATGAGTAAGCATGACAAAGGAGTGCTATCATTAAGAGATGCACATTAGCAGTGGTAGATAAGGCTTTCAGTTTTTCACCTTGTTACCACACTTTCTCTGAGCCAGTTTTACCCTTTCAGTATTCAAGTAAATATCTACTCTTTAACTCCTTAGGTCTGGGACTTGGATTTTTCAGGCAGAGTACATTTTTAACAATGGACACCAGGATCCACCGTTGTGAAAGGATTAAGTATCAATTAAACCAGCAGTAGAACTAGGAACTCAGTCAAAAACCAATTTGCACTGTTCTGCTCAGCTGCTAAGCCTTTTGCTAACATTAATTTTGAAGTTTCTTCCACAGTAGAAGAATTTGAGCAAGAGAATGACAACTATTGAGGTTTAATGGGGAGGGGGGACTTGAAGAATACTTGAATTCTACTTTCTCTCTCTTTAAAAATCATATGCCTCACGTAATTAAATATTCAGAATCTTATTCAGTTCCAATACAGGGAACACACACACTCTTTCAATTATAAGTGACTATATAGTAACTCTATACGCTAAACAGGGAAGCTACAACCCAAGCTTACTATGTGATGGTTGAGAATTTTAACATGAGGCAGATTTCTCATTGGCAAATTTCTTTGATTCTAGAAAAAAGAGATACTACGTAGGTGATACATAGCATTGTGAGCAATACTTTTTTACATTAACTACATGACTTTTTTTTCCTAGGTATGATATTTATAAACATCAAGATTTCTGAACGACACCTAAACTACATCTAAAAATACTTCCCTTTATTCCTTTATATAATCAGTTAAAATACTTACCTTCCTGTCTGCTTCAACATATCTAACATTTTGGCTTGAAACACTGGATCAACTGCCTCCACACTGACACCCTGGTTTAGATAGAAAGAAATATAATTAGCTTTTAGAACTGTGAAAAAGACCCACAAACATTTACTCACTCTAAATCAACAAAAAACTATTCCAAATCTCCTATATATATTATTTTGGGGTACCAAATTAATTTCTGAGGCTTGGATATTGATAATTGATTCCCATTGATACCACTCCATTATAAGCCATACTTCAATAAAACTTCTAAAACTGCCAAGTAATAAACTGCTGTTAGCTAATGAGTTAAGACAGTTTTCAGGATCCTTTAAGTGCTTATGGCCATAGTTACATACACCTGCACATGCATCTGAGGGTGTGCATGCGTGCACACACACATACCTACTACTACTACTGCTACCACCAGAAATACCAAATAATTGAACCAACTATTTTTGGTTAGACTATCCTGGCAAGCATACTTTCAAATGCCATCTCTGATACCTGATAAGCACTTATGTCCCTTCCATCCTATTCAAAGTTTTGTTAACTATTTATTCAGCTATTATAATAACCAACAACCTGAAATCTTCTTTTTTCTCAGTAATATAAATACTTTGAAGAAGGAAAATAATTTATGAATTTCCCAGAGTAGCTTTTGTTTGTTTTATGGGTGGGTGGGTTGGGAGGGGAGGAAAGTTCAGTGCCTCAGGACTATTCTCAATTTTGGCGCAGGTCATGATCTCAGGGTTTTAAACTGAGCCCCACATGGCTCTGCACTGGGTGTGGAGCCTGCTTAAGATTCTCTCTTCCAGGCATCTGGGTGACTCAGTTGGTTAAGCGTCTGCCTTTGGCTCGGGTCATAATCCCAGAGTCCCAGGATCAAGCCCCACATTGGGCTCCCCTGATCAGCGGGGAGTCTGCTTCTCTCTCTCCCCACTCTCTCTAAGTAAAATCTTAAAAAAAAAAAAATTCTCTCTCTCCCTGCCCCCACTTCCCCCCACCCCGCATTAGAGACAATCTATAACCAAGTCTCAAATGTTGCATTATCTTGCTAGTTCAACCAAAAAACTTCAGAACATGGAAGAATTAAGGGCATTCATGTCATCTCTCCAGTGATAGATCACTGCCATTTTAACTCTACAAGGCTTTTTTTTTTTTTCCTACAAGGCTTTTATCTAACATCAGGAATTTAATTCTAATCTATCCCAATAAACCCGTTAACATAAGCACTTCCTTCCCACCAAAACAAACAATATTTGAATTCCAACTGAGAAAGCATCCTCAAGAACAGGGGTATACAATCTGTTGCCTATAGGTTATTTACATTTCTAAAGGGTATTAAAAAAATACACACACACAAGAATGAGGACAGAAACACATGTCTTTAGAGAAAGTTAGTTGACTCAGGCAAGAAGAAAACCTTTCTCATCTACTACACAGAATGAATACAAAGATCAAAATCTTCTATTTCATACTGTCAAACAAACATTTATAAGGAAATAATGATGTCAAAGCTTAGGAATTCTTTATTATAATTGAAAAGGACCACATGTAACAGAAATACTAGTTAACTTTTTTCTTTAAAATATTTTATTTATTTATTTGACAGATAGAGAGATCACAAGTAGGCAGAGAGGCCGGCAGAGAGAGAGGAGGAAGCAGGCTCCCTGCTGAGCAGAGAGCCTGATTCCGGCCTTGATCCAAGGACCCTGAGATCATGACCTGAGCTGAAGGCAGAGGCTTTAACCCACTGATCCACCCAGGCGCCCATTACACTAGTTAACTTTATTATGTACTTCATATTCTGATATAAAAAGATAAATAAATAAATGAAAAGATAAATATTCTGATATGAAAAGGTAAGTAAAAATTGCCCAACCTATAAATCTAAAATTTTAGTTAATACATAGCACATTTCCCTATACCCAAATGTACTCAAGAAATATAATAAATAGCAAGGTAGACAAAATCAGCAGATCTAAATTAGTTTACCTCAACAAACAAGTCCATTTGGAGAAAAATTTGCATATTTTTCTATATTTTGCATTATTTAAAAATACATTGCAATCTGTAGTAACTATTTAAAATCCTGGGACCTCTAAAAGAAATAATAATAAATAAATAAACTTGTTGAAAAATGGGGCACTTGGGTAGCTCAGTCAGTTGAGCACCTGGCTCGTGACTTAGGCTCAAGTCATGATCCCATGGGTCCTGGGATCAAGCCTTACAAAGGGCTCCATACTCAGTGGGAAGTCTGCTTGAAATTCCTTCTCTACCCTTCCTTCCACCCCATCCCTAACTCACACGTGCCCATGCTCGCTCTCTCTCTCAAATAAACAATAATAAATAAATCTTTAAAATGTTTGGGCATCTGGGTGGCTAAGTCAGTTAAGTGGCTGACTCTTAATTTTAGGTCAGGTCATGGTCTCAGGATCATGAGATCGAGTCCCATGTAGAGCTCTGCCAAGCATGGAGTCTGCTTAGGATTCCTTCCCTCTCCCTTTACACATCACCCCTCACCAATGTACTCTCTCTCTGTAAATCAGTCAATCAATAATAAAAATATAGGGTCACCTGAGTGGCTCAGTCATTACGCATCTGTCTTCAGCTCAGGTATGATCCCAGAGTCCTGGGATCAAACTTGTGTCTGTCTCCCTGCTCAGCAGGAAGCCTGCTTCTCCCTTTCCTACTCCCGCTACTTGTGTGCCCTCTCTCACTGTGTCTCTCTGTCAAATAAATAAAATCTTTAAAAATATGCATATATATATATATAACTTGTTTTACTCTATTATGTACTTTACTGATGTATATGGTTAAGAGCCTCAAACAAAGCAAGCAAGCAAACAGCTTTAAGACAATTTCTTTAATCCAGTTATTTTATAAGGTTCGGTAAGAGAAATGTTGCATGTTAGAGAAAAAACATTCATCAAAAAAACATGCATATTATATTTTTCTAGCAAACAGATGAGAAGGATATGTGTGTGGCTTTTTATAAGAAAGGCAGAATGGTGGTTGTGTTTTGGCCATTTTCTTTAGATCTAAATGCACACCTTTTTGCACAAGTCCAGTGCATTAAACAAAACAGCAAAACAAAACAAAAACCTTCTGGAAAGAATAATGCATTCTAAACAGGTAAAGCTGTGACTTCCAACATTTGTATATAGTATACTTCCTCATAAAGATATTACCAGCCTGGGCTAAAGAACTAAAGTTTACCACAATTTTCAGTTTCTTCAAACTTAGCATTTTGAATATGAAAAGCTTAAAGTCATTTATCATCATCAATAAAAAAAACGGAGGGGGACCATATTTCAAATCAAAAGAATAAAACATTAGGACTAGATAACGTGAATTAAAAGTCTAATTAAGTGGGTCTCTAAAATCTTCTGAATGGAGTGTTCAAATTAATACCCTACTAGTTTAGGGTAATTAACTTATAAATCTGATATGCTACACTAGTTAAAGCTGAAAAGTATGAGTTAAGGGATTTAATGCTAGCATCATTCAGTTTGTGGATCTATAGGGAATTCACGATGCATTTAAAAGATGAATGATTAAATTCCATACAGGGTATAAATTTTTATTATTAATCTTATGATGGACTTTTCCTATCAGGAAGAGAAAATACAATGTGATCAAAGTTATTTTGCATAGGAAAAGGAAGAGAAAAGAAACACATTTACTTACAGCAGTCAACCATAAAAAGTACTCACTGTTCCTGACTGTGGCATAGCAAATACATCAATCACTCTGACGGTGTAATCATCAACAAATTCTCCAAGCATCAGACCCATAACTTCCATGGGAACTCCAGCCCGACCATGCTTTAACATCTGTAAAGAGGAAGATAGGTGGACAGAAAGCTTTAAGATCCTTGGTACTTTTTTTAAAAAAATAACCCAAGTTTGTTTCAGTGGAAATAAAGCACTCCGATTTTACAGATGCACCTAGAGTAATGGCTTAAGTTTGGGGGTTAACATAACAAATATTCCCCAGTAAAAGAAAATGAAAGCAACAGAGTTCTGTAAAGCAAGCATCTCTATCCAATACTTACTTTTAACAGTGCGAGGGAAGAAATATAGACTTGTTCTGCTGTATCCACCGCAGGAGCATCTGTAGGTGGCCCCTTGAAATAAGCACATCAATTATTATAAACACACAGTTTATGAGTTTAAAATCAGTTATATGTTATATAAACTTGTTTTGGGAAAACCCATCAAGTATCCTTTTATTCTTAAGTATCCTTTTATTCAGGCACAACACAAATAATCAAAACAACTTTGTAAGTATCAAACTTAGTGCTCAGGCAAATGTCCATGGACATAAAGCTTAAATCTTTCAGCAATGCTAATCTACCTCTGCTACAAAATAACTACAATGCACCAATTAGCCATGTTTCTTCTTCTCAGTCTGAGACTGATTTTCCTCTACAGACAGCATGCACTTTAGGGCTATGGGATCTCTACAGATGTGTAGATATAGTTGGGGGGAGGGAGCAGAAGATTTTTAATCCCTAGGTGAAAAAGCTGTGAACAACATACTGTGCACTTCGCCTACAAAGTTTTGTCCATCCCCTGCCGGCAATACAACAAATTTAACACAAGTGCACAGGGTGTGAACAAACTGGCTGAGACTGGTGTAGCCAACATGAAAATACTTTCAAATTCTGACTGCCACCTTTCAAAATGTTACTATTCATCTTACTACAGGTAAGGGAGACACTACATTCTCCCTCATCAAAAGCAACAAGCTCTTTTGACTAACATTCACAGGCACTGGGTAATTTACATAGGGTCCTTACCCTCAAGATGACTACAATCTTATACATGTAATTCTATACACAGAAAGGTTTCTTGTTTTTCCATACTTGACAGCTGGGAAATTAAAATGAGATGTGTCTTATAATTGCCAGGTTCTGTTTTGCTCAAAGTTCCTTTTTCTTGACAATAACTCTTATTACAAATTATAAAACAAATGTTAGTTATCCAAAGTATAAATCAACATTCTATCTTGCTTTTATTGGTTTACCTCCTCAAATTAATCAACAGCTTCACTCATGACATTTCAGATGTGTAGGTAGGTCTATGTGTATTTTGTGCTTCTTCTTGTTTATTTATATGCTAAATTATGTGATTTTTTTAAAATTTATTTTTTGTATAAAAAGTCATAAAATACTTATGGGGAGCATTAAATATATAAAGTTCCACAATAAGTTCTCTCTAAATACAAGAATACAAAATTATTTCTTTTTTTACTTACAGAAATTGTTCCTTATGTACAAAGGGGTAAGAAAAGTCAAATGCCTAATTTTATTTTTAATAATAAATGTCAAATAATAAATTTAAAAACCAAGAATAAGTCTCCATTTATTACTGTCCAATGCAGCTTTACTGCTTATCTTTAAATAGACGTGAGTCTCAAAGATTTATTTGAGTGAGAGTGAGAAAGAGATGGAGGGAGCTCATGCACAAGTGAGCTGGGGTGAGGGGAGAGGAAGAGGGAAAGAATCCTTAAGCAGGCTCCCCACTGAGCACTGAGCCCCACAAGGGGTTTGATCATAAGACCCTGAGACCAAGACCTAAAGTTAAGCAACACTGCTCAACTGAGCCACCCAGGGAACCCTAAAACATGATAATTTTGTTGATATGATCAATTTTATTCATCTAACTAAGAAAGTAAAGAAAAGCTTAAGAAAAAAGATGAGGACAGTAATAAGTCAGCTGTGATGAGAGGTCTTGGGGAAGTCCTACTTTAATTTAGGATAATGAATACTGTATTTATTCACAGAGGTTATTTCCTGAATCCAGAGCAACTTAAAAATTTCATATGGAGAATGAATTTGAACTGATATCTTTCTTTCTACTTATTTATTTATTTTTAATACTGCCCTTCTTAACTTGCTAGAAAATACTAAAAAAAGGAACAGGGAAACAAAACATCAAACCATCAGCAAAATGTATTACTGACAAATATATTACAGAAACTACTCCTGCCACTAATTAAAGAAGAAACAGTCTGTTTTGTTCAATGTATAACCAGTACCTAGGAAAGTGCTTGGCACATAGCAAGAACTTCATACGTAGTGGCCAAAAAAATTGAATAAATTTAGGTATTATAAGCCAATGGAATAGAAATGAAAAATACCCATCAGGTACTCTGAGAGAACAGCCATATGTAAGTAGATATAAAAGATCACTGCCTCCTCTTGCACGATTTTCTCCTGGTTTAGTATCATGCTAAGAGAAAACCATGCAGCTGTTTCTCTACTAGATGGATGCTGTTTTTTGAGAGAGCAGCCACCGGTATTTCCTGTTGCTCCTCTTGCTCCATTATTATTTGTTTCTGGATCTAGTCAGAGACTAAATTTTTCAGAAAAAAAAAAGTGGTAAAAAGTAGAGAAGAGTTTGTAGTGGTGAACAGCACTTTTTTTTTTTTTTAAAGTAATCTCTACACCCAACATGGGTTCAAACTCACAAACCTGAGATCAAGAGATCAAGAATCACATGCTCCTCTGACTGAGCCAGTCAGGTACCCCTGAACTGCATTTTTTATCTATCTATCTATCTATCTATCTATCTATCTATCTATCTATCTATCTATCTTTCTTTCTTTCTTTCTTTTCTTTCTTTCTTTCTTTCTTTCTTTCTTTCTTTCTTTCTTTCTTTCCTTTCTTTCTTTCTTTCTTTCTTTCCTTTCTTTCCTATCTATCTATCTATCTATCTATCTATCTATCTATCTATCTATCTATCTATCATCTATCAATCATCTATCTATCTGGCTGAGAGAGAGAGATCACAAGCAGGCAGAGAGACAGGCAGAGAGGAGAAGCAGGCTCCCCGTCGAGCAGAGAGCCCGATGGGGGCCTCGAACCCAGGACCCTGAGATCATGACCTGGGCTGAAGGTAGAGGCTTTAACCCACTGAGCCACCCAGGCACCCCTGAACTGCATTCTTAAAAGAAACAAAAATGAAAAGAGTATCCATGTAAAATACTATCTACAGGACAGATGTTAAGGACTTCTGATAGTTGTGAATATTACAGACTATCATTTTTCAAATGGTCACCTGTCCAGAATATCATACAATCAGGCAAAGAAGAAAAAGAAAACCAGATTAAAGACCCTGGAAATTAAGCTTAATCTAACCCAAGTTAAGGAAAATGTGGGACTGTGGACAATGTACCTACACTGCCCTCTGGCAAATGCTCTTGAGCAATAGCATCCTGATGATTCAAAGAGAGAAAAGAAATCTGAAAATAAGACTCATAAACAAAATATTAGGAAACTATTTGGCATCAGTTCAATGTAAGATTTCCTAAGGTTGAAAAATGAGAGTTCAAGGACAGACCAAGATGAAAAGATGAAAAATAATTAAGAACTAAAATCACATGGGAGGAAACAAGGATAAAAATAACATTACGACAAGTTTAATTCACTGATACAGAACACAAAGAAGATGTTTTAGAATGTAGAGTTCAAAGTCAGAGATGAAAACTACTAAAAATACGATACTAGCCGACACAGGCGCTATAAGCTAAGAAATAGTTATTCTTTTTTTTTTTTTTTTTAATTTATTTGACAGAGAGAAACACAGCCAGAGAGGGAACACAAGCAGGGGGAGTGAGAGAGGGAGAAGCAGGCTTCCCGCTGAGCAGGGAGCCCGATGTGGGGCTCGATCCCGGGTCTCTGGGATCATGACCTGAGCCGAAGACAGTCGCTTAACTAACTGAGTCACTCAGGCGCCCCAAGAAATAGTTATTCTTATGGACAAAATAAGTAATAGAATCAATAACTAAAGATAAAGCTGAAGGAAATGTTCCTGAATGAAAAAGTATTTTTCTCTCAACTTTCAGATCACTAAACGGCAGTGAAGAAAGTACTGTACCTTGAAAAATCTTGCGCTTTTTTTTTTTTAAAGATTGGGGAGAGGGCCAGATGGAAAAGAAGAGAGAAAATCTTAAGCAGTCTCCATGCCTAGCTCGGAGCCCAACACGGGGCTAGATCTCACACCCTTGAGATAGATCATGACTTGAGCCAAAATCAAGAGTATTTTGGCACTCCAGGTAAATCTTGATTACATGGATAAAGCAAAATTCCTAGAAATACTAAAGTAGAAAAAATAACCTGATAAAAAAATGCAACTCAGGTTAACTTCAGATTTCTTTGCAACACTAAATGGCAGAAAACAATGAAAGAAAGTTTCCAAGTTTTAAGAGAGTCAGAAATACTATACTCAATTTAAAAAAGGTCTGAAGGCCTACAAACATGTTACTAAGCAAAGACTCAGAAAATATGATTCCATGTATCCTACTTCACTCTTGAATAAATCAACCAGTTGTGCCCCCACATATCAAAATTAAAACCTGAAAAATGGAAAAGCCACCTGTTAAGATTACTGAAAGCAGTTAAAACCAGATATAGATCTAAATAATATAAATAAACAGGGTTCAAAACCACGGATATCGTCCAAATAACAATACAGGGCAGTGGAAAACATGAAGTAAATAAAATTCTCTATTTTACATACAGGAGGGGAAAAAAAAACAACTCTTTAAGTGTTGATTTTGAGTATTAAAGAAATATGGTTTAAAAAGTCTTCTTTTTCCCTCTCGAGCTATGTTTCTGTCAAATAAATAGATAAAATCTTAAAAAAAACAAAAAGGGGGGGTGCCTGGGTGGCTCAGTCATTGGGCGTCTGCCTTCGGCTCAGGTCATGAAACCACACACACACAGCAGTAGGGAACCAAGAAGGGAGCAAAACAAAAACAGCAAATATAAGGTAAGATCAAATATACTGGTAATGGAAAAATATGAATGGATTAAAATGCCTTGTTAAAAGCTTCTCATAATAGATTTAAAATGGATATTCATATATAAACTGCTTACAAATAAAAAGTAAAACAAAATAAAAGGATTGGTGAGATTGTCAGTGACATAAACATATTTCTTTTTGTAAACACAGTCATAATGGCTACTATGTTTACCCACTTTGCCTTCATCCAGTGATACATTACAGTAATAGATTTCCCAGTATTAAATCACCTTTGTACTCTTGGGATGAGCTGTTGACATGATTCACTGTTTTTTTGTTTTGTTTTTAAGGGTTTTTTTCCCCCCTGTTTATAAGTGAGACTGATCTGGCATTTTCTCTTTTGTGCTAAATTTGTCAACTTTAATCATTATGCTAGATTTAAAAATAATTGTGAAATTTTACACTTTACCATTTTCTGTCTTCTACTAATATTAATACAGTTAACCCTTGAACAGCACAGGAATTAGCCAACCACTCAGTCAGTCAAAAATCCACATAAAACTTTTGACTCCCTCAAAACTTTACTGATAGCCCACTGTTGACCAGAAGTCTTACTGATAACATAAATAATAAAGATATCTTGTATCTATATGGATTATCACTGCAGTCATAATAAAAATAAAGGTTAAGAAAATCATGAGAAAATACATTTACAGTACCATACTGTATTTACTCAAAAAAATCTGTGCAAAAGTAGACTCATGTAGTTCAAACCCGTGTTGTTCAATAATCAACTGTATACACTAAATTATCTGTCTTAAAAGCTTGGAAGAGCACATTCAATATTAAATATTTGGCTCTAAAGCTGATTTTGGAGCTGACTGTTGTACGTTTTTTAGTGGTATTAATAAATTCGGGTTATTTATGTCTTGATACTTACTATATTTTTCCAGAAAGTTTTGTTTCAGCAGATTACAAAGTTATCACCAGAGAATTGAACATATCCTAATTTTTAATTGTTTAATACAGAAAACATTTAAAACTGTGTCTTTCCATATCACTTTACATCACCATCCAGACATTTAATAATTTATATCTACAAAAAAATCAAATTATAACAAAACTTGGCTAAAAATATTGGTGAAACTTCTAAATTCATTCTATGAGGCCAGTATTACCCTAATGTTAAGGCCAGACAAACATACCACAAGAAAACTACAGACCAATATCTCTTACAAACACTGGTGCAAAAATCCTCCACAAAATACTAGCAAACAAAACTGAGCAGCATATGGAAAGAATTATTTTACATATGACCAAGTGGAATTTATTACTGAAATGCAAGGATGTTTCAACATATGAAAACTGACCAATATAATACATCCTATGAACAGAATGAAGGGAAAAAAACCCACACGATCATTTCAACTGATGAAGACAAAGCATCTAACCAAATTCAACACCCTTTCATAATAAAAACACTGAAAAACTAGGGTAGAAGGAAACTACCTCAACATAATAAAAGCCATATCTGGGGGTACATGGGTGGCTCAGTCACTTGAGTGTCAGATTCTTGATTTCAGCTCAGGTCATGACCTCAGGGTCATGAGATCAAGCCCCACATTAGGCTCCATGCTCAGCAGGGAGTCTACCTGAGATTCTCTCTCCCTTTATGCCTTGCCCTGCTCACACTCTCTCCCTCCCCCTAAAATAAATAAATGTAAGTCTTAAAAAAATAAACAAAAACCATATCTGAAATCCCACAGTGAATATGATATTCTATGGTAAAGGACAAAGAGTGCTTCCTCTAAAATCAGGAAGTAGGCAAGTATGCCTGTTTTCATCACCTCTATTCAACACAGTACTGGAAGTTCTAGCCAAAGCAATCAGGCAAGAAAAAGAGGTAAAATGCACCCAAACTGGAAAGGGAGAAGTAAAATTGTCTGTTTGCAGACAATATACTCTTACATGTAGAAAAGTCTAAAGATTACATGTAAACTATTAGAACTAATAAATGAATTTAGCAAAATAGCAGGCCATAAAGTCAACACAAAAATCAGTGTGTGTCTATCATGAACAATGAACAATCTGAAAAGAAATTACAAAAGCAGGGCTCCTGGCTGGCTCACTCAGTAGTGCATGGAACTCCTGATCTCACGGTCATGAATTCAAGCTCCACCGTTGAGTGTGGAGCCTACTTATGAAAAAAAAAAAAGAAAAAGTAATTACAAAAGCAATTACATTTACAGTAACAGTAAAAAGAATAAAATACGTAAGAATTAACTTAACCAAGGAGGTGAAAGAGTTGTACAAAGAAAACTATAAAACAATGTTGCAAGAATTAAAGAGCATAAATAAATAAAATGAAATGGGAAACAAATCCCATGTTCACAGATCATAAAACAGTCTTAAAAACATCAAGACTACTCACAGTGATTTAGAGATTCAATGTAATCTCTATCAAAATTCTAATGATGCTTTTTGCAGAAACAGAAAACTCATCCTTAAATTCATATAGAATCTCAAGGGACCCTGAACAGCCAAGACAATTTTTTTTTTAAAAAAGATTTTATTTATTTGACAGAGAGAAACACAGCCAGAGAGGGAACACAAGCAGGGGGAGTGAGAGCAGGAGAAGCAGGCTTCCCGCCGAGCAGGGAGCCTGATGTGGGGCTCGATCCCGGGTCTCCGGGATCATAACCTGAGCCGAAGGCAGTCACCTAACCAACTGAGCCACCCAGGCACGCCAGCCAAGACAATCTTGAAGAACAACAAAACCAGAAAATTTTCAAAACTTACTACAAAGCTACAGTAATTGAAACAGTGTGGTATTGGCATAAAAATAGACATACGGACCAATGAAGAGCATAGAGAGCCCAGAAATAAGCCCTTGCTTATATGGTCAAATAATTTTTAACAAGGGTGCCAAAACAATTCAATTGGAAAAGACAATCTTTTCAACAAATGGTGCTAGAAAAACTGGATATCCATATGCAAATGAATTAAATTGGAACCTTACTCTAACACCTTCAAAATTTAACTCAAAATTGATCAAGGACCTAAATACAAGACCTAACCAATAAGAGAAGAAAACAAAAGACAAAAGTTTCATAATGTTGATTTGGTAATGATTTCTTGGATATGACACCAAAGGCACAGGTAACAAAAAACATATAATGGACATGAAAAATTTTTTTTTATTGTTACTAAAAAAATTTTTTTCCCAGTGTTTCAAGATTCATTCCCCATTCCCCACACCCAGTGCTCCATGCTTTAGGTGTCCCCAGTACCCACCACCAGGCTCTCCCATCCCTCCACCCCCTCCCTCCAAGTCCCTCAGTTTGTTTCTGTGTTCAAAGTCTCTGTTGTTTCGTTTCCCTCCCTAGATTACCCTAGTTCCCATTTGCTTTCCTTCTGCCACTGTCCTCCAGTTTGCCCCTCATGCACCACAAGTAAGTGAGACCATGCGATACTTGACTTTCTCTTCTTGGCTTATTTCACTCAGCATAATCTCTT
>PITA01022476.1:0-30262 GCA_004023965.1 Spilogale gracilis | reverse complement strand
AAAAAAAAAAAAAAAAAAAAAAAAAAAAAAAAAAAAGCACCTGGGGAGCCTGGGTGGCTCAGTTCGTTAAGCAACTGCCTTCGGCTCAGGTCATGATTCTGGAGACCCAGGATCGAGCCCTAAATCACGCTCCCTGCTTGGCAGGAAGCCTGTTTCTCCCTCTCTCACTCCCCCTGCTTGTGTTCCCTCTCTCGCTGTGTTTCTCTCTGTAAAATAAATAGATAAAATCTTAAAAAAAAAAAAAAAGGCACCAGAGAGCCCCTAGTACCTTCCACCAAGTGAGAACACGGCAAGAAGTCACTAATTACGAACAAGGAAAGGGGCCCCTACCAGATGACTGTGTTGGCACCTTCACCATGGACTTCCTGGTCTCCAGAACTGTAAGGAATTTCTGTTGTTGATGGGGTACTCAGTCTATGGTATTTTATTACAGCAGTTATATGAACAAACTAAGATGGATATAGGTAGACTTCTTTCTTTTGTTACTTCCCATTAACTTGAAGAACTTAGCATTTATTGAAGTGTATATTTGTTAGAAATGCAATTTCTCAGATTCTGTCAGAAAATGGTTTTATTTCACCTTCAGTTTTGAAGGGTATTTTCACTAGGTATATAATTCTAGGTTGAATTTTATTTTCATACAGCATTTTATTTTATTTATTTTTTTCATACAGCATTTTAAAGATGTCTTTCTCCTGGGTTGTTACTGTGTCATGAGAAGTCAGCTTCCTTTTTTGTAACCTTTTCCCCTTTGTGGATTATGATATTTCCTAATGCTGCTTTCAAGAATTTTCCCTTAACTGTGTTGTTTTTAACATTAGTCTGCGATATGCCTGCCTGTACATTTTATCTTCCTTAAGGTTTCTTGGATCTGTTAGTCTTTCACTAGTCTTTTTTTTTTTAATTCTCATACATCTTCATACATTCTTCTCATCCATTATTTTTCTTCTTTGGAGACTCCAATAATACATATATTAAACACTTTGATTTTGTGCCACAGATCTCTGACCTTTTCTGTTTTATATTCACATTTTTTCCACTTTTAATTCTGTAATGAGATCAGTAAAAATTATCCAAACTTATTTTCAAGTGTGGCATTGTAGATATTACTAAGGTTTTTAATCACTTGACTTTAAAATAGGGTTATTCAGGATTATCTAAGTGGGTTCAGTATAGTCATATGAACCCATAAAACCAGAAGATGATTAAAGAATGGTAAGTTAGAGACATTAAAAGCACAAGAAGAATTTGTTTGTTGATTCCATCATGCTGCTAGGTATGCCATTTTTTAAAAATTTCTAATTTCTTTTAATTTCTAGCATTTCCATTTTATTCTATTTTTTGAAAAGATTTTATCTATTTACTTGGTAAAGAGAGCAAGAGAGCACAATCAGGGAGAAAGGAACAGAAGGAGAGAAACAGGCTCCCCATCCCCACTGAGCTGAGAGCCTGATTTTGGGGTCGCTACCATGGCTCTGGGATCATGACCTGAGCCAAAGGCAGATGTTTAAACACCTGAGCCACCCAGGTGCCCCTATTCTATTTTTAGAATAATTTCTCACTGTAGAAATTTTCCATCTTTCATGTGTATTCTCAGTCTTTCCCACTAAATGATTTAACACATTTATTGTTAATGTTCTTATGTGATCATTACATTAGTAGGACAATATCCTGGTCTGTTACTCTTGACCTTAGGATATATTTTCTTTCTTTTATGTAAGTCTCATAGGTTTTAAAAATTTTATTCTTAACTATACTAGAATTAAGTTTTTTTTAAATTACCAATAAAGAGAATTAACATTATAATGCATTATAAAATTCAAAAAAATTTTATTCCCAACATAGTGTGTAACACTAAGTATCTATTTAGTAAAGATTTACTGAAGTAAATATTTATTCCCAGAGAAGGAAACATGCCTTCAAACTACTCTAGACTGACTAGTATATGCAACTATCCTTCAGTTGGGCCTGGGCTTTGTTGCAAATTCATTTAGAAGCTGTCCAACACTGGCTTCAGATATTTTAGTGGCAGGATCTGGGCCTGCTCTTCATCCTGGGTTGGGGTCTAAGCACCAGAAAATCTTTGGTGATCTTTTTGCATTTTCTATAATAATAAGTGTTCACCTTCCTAAAGCATCAATGGTTCTTCCTACTTTAGAGTTAGGATGCCCACTTCTCAGTGTCTTTGGAAATTTTCTTTGCTCATAAGTCTCAACTTCCCATCCTAGCCTTTTTGCTATCAGGTTTTCTCTCTCCACTCCCTGTTCAGCATCAAATTTTGACCTCTCATGACTTGAATGAATTTTTCTTAGCTCTCTTGTACATTGTACTTTAATAGGCCTCTCTCCTTTACTTGCTATATAGATTTTAAGGCGGTCTCCATGCTCTCCACCTCCTGCTATTCATGACTTTGTAAAATTTCCTCTGATTCAATATGTACAGGACAAGTAATTTCTTCTCACCATGTGTATAGGACCAGTAATTTCTTCTCACTATGTGGCAAATGTTACAAGATATTCGTGATTATGTGCATACAAATATAGAACCTATCTCTGGACTGAGTGCCTTCCTCTACCTCCTTGCCATTCCTTCCTCTGCCCCTTTCACTCACCACCAGAAAGCTTTTAATAAATGATCTGCTATGAATCCTATAGGAATAGAGGAATGACATATTTCAATGAATAGATTGACCTTGGAAGCAGATTCTTAGTCAGCTCTCTAATGAGTTCTCAGAACTGGGGTATACTTTAACTGTAGCCCTGTATGGCCAACTGTAAAGGGCTGAATTAAGCCATTTCTGGATTCTAGAACCAGAGAAACCATGAGATAGTAAATATGTGTTGTTTTAAACCCCTAAGTGTGAGGTAATTTGTTATGCAGACGTTCTTGGAAACTCAATGTACCATACTGGTGATCTTCCTCAATTCCCTTGTTCTCTCCTTAGCCTTCTGTTACCTCCATGCCTCTGATCCTGGATTATAAGCAGTTGAGCTGGTGAAGACTTGCTGTGTGTGTTAGGGTCCTAAAAATTTAAATTAAAGGTTTTAGTAAACCATACTAGCTGAAACATGAGTAATAAACAATATTTAGAGATTTGGTACTTATTCCTTCCCATTCTTTTTGGCATAGTCCTCCTTCTTGTGCCAATTAAAAAAAAAAAAAGATTTACTTATTTACTTGAGAGAAAGAAAGAGTGCAATAGTGAGAGACAACGTGAGAGGGGAGGGCTGGAGGGAGGAGCAGAGGGTGAAGAAAGGGAAACGCAGACTCCCCCACCAAACAGGGAGCTCACTTTAGAACTCTTTTCCTAGGACACTGGGATCATGACTTGAGCCTAAGGTAAACTCTTAACTGACTGAGCCATCCAGGCATCAGCTCCTTGTGCCAGCTGACCAAAGTTGAGAGCAAATTGGTCTGTTCTGTACTAGAGATGATTTGTTACATTCTGGAATTTAGTTCATTTAATATTGATACCTTATCTAGCACAGAAGTTACAATAAGCTATAAAACAAAAATGTTATGTTGACCTACTCTCATTCCATTGTAATTATTCAAGATTTATGATTGGGATTACCACCTTTTGATCCTTTAGGTTTCTAGTGGGATCATTAATCTTGATACTTAGAGCACCTGGGTGGCTCAGTCATTAAGCCTCTGCCTTGGGCTCAGGTCATGATCCTGGAGTTCCAGGATGGAGCCCCACATTGGGCTCCCTGCTCAGCAGGAAGCCTCCTTCTCCCTCTCTCACTCCCCCTGCTTGTGTTCCCTCTCTGGCTGTGTTTCTCTCTGTCAAATAAATTAAAAAAAAATACTTGATACTTCTCTGTTAGGCAAAATTATTTTTTTCATTTTTTGATTCAAGGATAATTAACATAATATGTAACCCATATCCCTACTTACAGGCAATATTATTTTTGATTTACTATTTTGACCAGAGCATAAGGAGGGTTTCACAGACCTTGGTATGGCTTTCCACACTATTATAGCACTTATTCCATAAGCCAAGATCCAAATGTGGAGATTACTCCAATTGTTAAATATGTCAATCTCAATTATACCCTCAGAGACTGGGGAAAGGACCACTGGATGGAGATCCATGGCTCAGTGGGTCCACTATATGCTAAATTTTGGGCAAGTGTACCTGTATTATCTGGCCATTGTAAGGCTTTATTCTAACAGAGGATTCAACAAATATTAATGTCAAGCCAAACTGTTTGTCCAATAGCCTTCAAAATGACTGGATTTTCTTCTTTCCTCAATGAACTGTTACCTGAGTAAATGACAATAGTTTCATTAGTAAAGGACTGGTAATATCATTATGACATACACTTTTCATAAAGTTTCATGATTCTTATATTATATGTCTGGTCACCTCCTCTATTAATGCGTTCCAGATAAGAAAACAAGCTAAAATCTGGGTACTGAGCAAGGCACCATGACTTTTTCTTTGGATGACTGTTCCTAGTTTCCTCCTTCTTCCTTTTTTTTTTTTCCTTCCTCCTTCCATTCTTACCTTCTTCTGATTTAAATTATTACACAGTAGAACTCTTGCTGGTTACTTATCTATTAGGATGCCATATTCTATTAACCACCTTTACAACTTTCTGCAGGTCAAGCCCTCTTGCTTGCTCTTCTAAACTGGCTTGATATTTTGGAATTTTTTTGCAAACTGATTTCTGATGATTAAGTGCCCATGTTGATTAGTGCATCAGTTGCATTGGGGCACATCAATCAGTTCATGACTAATAATGAGCCCAGCTTAATGACTACCTCTGCCACCATCCACCCTATTATACAATAGAATCTCTATGGACTATGTGCCATGCAATATTAACGATGTATTTATCCCAGAAAAAATTCATTGTTTATTTGAAATTCAAACTTAACTGTAGTCCTACTTTCTTTTTTTTGAAGCTGTAAATTGAGAGCCACCACCAAATTTTTTTTTTTTAATTTAGAGGTTAAGATTTTATTTGACAGAGAAACACAGCCAGAGAGGGAACACAAGCAGGGGGAGTGAGAAAGGGAGAATCAGGCTTCCCGCCAAACAGGCAGCCTGATGCGGGGCTCGATCCCGGGTCTCCAGGATCATGACCTGAGCCAAAGGCAGTCGCTTAACCAACTGAGCCACCCAGGCGCCCGACCACCAAATATTTTATTGATGTCTGTGTCATTCTCACCAGTTTATTCCTAATTGTCTTGATAAATGATGTGTTCATTTTGGCCTTCCCAAGGAATATCATCCTGTGGGGATCTAATGGCCTCACATAACATATTCAGTCAGTGGACCCGCCTACCTTTTTGTTAGCATCTTACTGTCTGTCAGGGATGCTTAGTCACTTATTTATACTTTGCTTAACTTTGACCATTACTTTCTCCAGGTTTTGAAGAGCTACCCTAGCAGAAAGTCTGTCTCATTCCTTGAGGTCCTTGCTGAGCTGTTATTTTCTATTCCAAAAAAACCCAAAAAACAAAAAACCAAAAAAAAAAAAAAAACCACTTCACGCCAATTAATTCTTATTCAATTTTATGTTCTAGTACCATTGAATCTTCAGTTAGAATCTCAGGGATACCCCTGGCTTATAATGGGGTATGCTGGTTATATTTTGCAGTTCCTTTGGGGTATAATTACTTTCCACTCTTATCAGGTTCAACATGTCCCTAGTAAGTTTAAGATTATGTAAACCTTGTTTTAGGCCTTATAGTTAGAAAATTAGCTCCTGAGAGAATCACCAGTTATTTTGTAGAAAAAAGGCCTTAAGGGTCTTCCTGCATGAGAGAGGCACTTATTATTATTATTTTATAATACCCAATTTGACAGGTGTGAGGTGATATCTTATTATGGCTTTGATTTGCATTTCCCTGATATTAGTCATGTTGAACATCTTTTCATATGCCTGTTGACCATCTGTATTGTTCTTTGGAAAAATTTCTCTTTAAGTCTTCTGACCATTTTTTAATCAGGTTATTTGATTATTGATACTAAGTTGTGTAAGTTATATATTTTGCTTTAACACCTTATTGGTTGTATCATTTGCAAATGTCTTCTGTTCCTCGGCTTGCTTTTTTGTTTTGTTGATGGTTTCCTTTGCTGTGCAAAAGCTTTTTAGTTTGATATAATCCCATTTGTTTATTTTAGCTTTTTTTTGCCCTCACTTGAGGAGACTGGTCCAAAAAAATATTGCTAAGACCAATAGCAAAGGGCTTTTTCCTCATGTTTTCCTCCAAGAATTTTAAAATTTAATCCATTTTTAATTTAACGTTGTATAGAGTATAAGGTAGTGCTTGAGTTTCCTTCTTTTGCATGTTGCTGTCCAGTTTTCCCAACACCATTTATCTGAAGAGACTGTTTCCCCAACTTATATTATTGCCTTATTTTCCATAGTTTAATTAACCGAATAGTCATGGGTTTATTTCTGGGCTGTGTGTGTACATAGATGTGTACATCTATGTGTCCATTTCATCCCAGTAGAATACTGTTTTGATTGCTATAACTTTTCAGTATAGTTTGAAACCAAGGATTATGGTACCTTCAGCTTTGTTCTTTTTCAAGATTGCTTTGGCATTTCAGGGTCGTTTGTGGTTCCACACAAATTTTAAGATTCTTTGTTCTAGTTCTATGAAAAATGTCATCATTGGTATTTTAATAGGGATGCCATTTAATCTGTAGATTGTTTAGTGTGGATATTTTAACACTAATTATTCCAGCTCATCTGCATGAAATATCTTTCCATTTTTGGGGGTCATCTTCAATTTTTTTCCATCAGTTTCTTATAGTTTTCAAATATAGGTCTTTCACCTTTTTGGTTAAGTTTATTCTTAGGTATTTATTCTTTTTGATGCTATTGTAAATAGGATTGCTTTCTTAATTTCTCTTTCTGATAACTCTGTTAAAATATAGAAGCAGAACTGATTTCTGTATACTAGATTTTTATTCTGTGAATGTGCTGCATTCGTTTATTCTGATAGTGTTTTGATGTAGTTTTGGGGGTTTCTATGTATAGTATCACGTCATTTGTAAATAGTGACAGTTTTACTTCTTCCTTTCCAACTTGCATATCTTTTATCTTTTTTCCTTTCCTAACTTCTATTACTAAGACATAAAATAATATGTTGAATAAAAGTGGTAAGAATGGATATCCCTATCTTGTCCCTGATATTAGAGAAAAAGTTTTCAGATCTTTACCATTGAGTATGTTGTTAGCTGGGGTTTATCATATA
The DNA here is from genome assembly GCA_004023965.1 of Spilogale gracilis. Taxonomy (NCBI): domain Eukaryota; kingdom Metazoa; phylum Chordata; class Mammalia; order Carnivora; family Mephitidae; genus Spilogale; species Spilogale gracilis. Next base: position 23,041 of record PITA01022476.1, on the reverse strand, counting down.
TGTACTTTACTGTATTGAGATATATTCCTCTGTATCTATTTTGTTGAGAGTTTTTAAACATGAGTGAATGTTGAATTTTCTCAAATGCTTTTTCTGAATATATTGCAATAATTAGTTTTATCCTTAGTTTTTATTTAATTTTGTGTATCATGTTGATTGCCTGTGGTTATAACACAAAATGGAATGAATGCCATTTGATCATGATGTATGATCCTTTTAATGTATTGTTGACTTTGGTTTGCTAATCTTTCTTTTTTAAAGTTTTTTTAAAAAAATATTTTATTTATTTATTTGACAGAGAGAAACACAGCGAGAGAGGGAACACAGGCAGAGGGACTGAGAGAGGGAGAAGCAGGCTTCCTGCTGAGCAGGAAGCCTGATGTGAGGCTCGATCCCAGGTCTCCAGGATCATAACCCGAGCCGAAGGCAGTTGCCCAACCAACTGAGCCATCCAGGTGCCCCTCTTTTTTAGATTTTTATTTATTTATTTCACAGAGAGAGAGAAATCAAATGTAGGCAGAAAGGCAGGCAGAGAGAGTGGAGGAAGCAGGCTCCCTGCCAAGCAGAGAGCCCAATGTGGGCCTTGATCCCAGGACCCTGAGATCATGACCTGAGCTGAAGACAGAGCCTTTAACCCACTGAGCCACCCAGGTGCCCATGGTTTGCTAATCTCTTATTGAGACTTTTTGCATCTGTGTTCATCAGGATATTGGTCTGAAACTCTGTGTGTGTGTGAGTGCGTGTGTGTGCACGTGTATATGCATGTTGTCTTTGGTTTTGATATCAGGGTAATGGTGTTCTCATAAAACATGTGTTTGGAAACCTTCCTTCCTCTTCGGTTTTGCTTTTGTTATTTATTTTTATGTATTATTATTATTATTTTTGGAAGTAATTTCAGAAAGAGAGGTGTTAACTCATTTAAATGTTTGGTATAATTTACACATGAAGCTGTCTGGTCTTGAACTTTTGTGTTTGGGAGTTTTCAAATTACTGCCTCAGCTTCATTAGTTGTAATCAGTCTTTTTAGATTTTCTGTTTCCACAGAGTTTTTTCCTTTCAATCCCATCTTTCAGCTAATCTGAGTGACTGTTGCTTCTTTACCAATTATAGCTTTATCTTTTCACTAGTCTGCCCTTCCTATTTATTTTATTTATATTATTTGTTAATATATTGTAATTTTATACATTACATTATTTATTAAAATATTATTTATTGTTTTATTTATTTGTATTATTTATTTTATTTATATTTACTAAAATATGCAATAATAATGAAATTGCCCCTACTTCTGACAACATCCAATAAAGAGTTTCCATCTTCCCTTAAGAATCACCTAACAGGGTCACCTGGGTGGCTCAGTCATTAAGCATCTGCCTGCAGCTCAGGTCATGAACCTGGAGTCCCTGGATTGACTCCCTGGATCCAGTCCCACATCAGGCTCCTTGCTCGGTGGGAAGCCTGCTTCTCTTTCTTTCACTCCCCCTGCTTCTGTTCCCTCTCTAGCTGTGTTTTTCTCTGTCAAATAAATAAATAAAATCTTTAAAAAAAAAGAATCACCTAGCAGAAATCTAGATACTATCAATTTCTTTCTAATACTCTATAATTGAGACACTCCACACTTTCCTAATGTAATAATTTATCTGTCACTGGAATGGATAGTAATCCACATTTTGAACGACTTGTGTGCTCCTCATGACTTTTGACAATAAGATATTGACAAGTAGTGTAAAACAGGGGCAGGCTGAGAGAGCTTTTTGTCCACAATACCTGCCTGATCCTTGTGAGAAGAGAAGGGGAGGGGAGGATTAGCTAGCAAGAGACTCAGAATCCAGTGCAGTTCTGAGGAAATCTGATCTAGGCGAATGGCCTAAGCAGGGATTACCTACTAGAAAAGTCTCCAATTTTGAGATTCCAGAGGGATTTGTTAGTCGAAATTATAGCAGAATATTAAAATATAGAACTGGAGTTGATAAGAGAGGTGGAACAAAATTTTTAAGGAGAAAAAATGAAAGAGAAAAGGAATATTTGGTATGAACTTACTTCAAGATTAAAGGCAGAAGGAAAGCAAATGGGAACTAGGGTAATCTAGGGAGGGAAACGAAACAACAGAGACTTTGAACACAGAAACAAACTGAGGGACTTGGAGGGAGGGGGGTGGAGGGGTGGGAGAGCCTGGTGGTGGGTACTGGGGACACCTAAAGCGGGGAGCACTGGGTGTGGGGAATGGGGAATGAATCTTGAAACACTGGAAAAAAAAAATTTAGTAACAATAAAAAAAATAAATAAATAAAAAATAAAAAATACAATAAACTAAAAAAAAAAAAGTTAAAACTATGGGAGGTTAAATAAGATAGCTAGTGTAGAAAGAAAAAAAAATAATGCAAGGATTAGAGAAGAGTATGGAAAAATGGCAAAGGTAAAGATAAAGAAATAGGAAGAAGTATTAATGGAAACCAAGAAGGAGTCCAAGAAGTTGGGAGAACAAGAGCTAATACAGAATCTTACAATGATGGTGAAAGTATATAAATGAGGTAAAGGAAAAAGGTGTGAAGTTCTTCAGAAAATCGAGGACAAGAATTATTAATTTATTGATCAGAGAAAAATTTATATTCATTGAGTAATGTCAACATAGAGATCAAGGGAAAGGATGATATATTCTAGGGAAAGAAAGTATTTTTTGAAGTTCAGTTAGAGCCCATTTGGATTAGTAATGGAGATTCCAGGCTTCTCCCCAGAGAGACTAAATTGAAATTGATGGTGAAAAGTTGGTGGAACAGTAGGTGAGTCCTATAAATCAAAGTGTGAGAGCCACTGGAAGTACCCATTTTTTAAAGAAGTTTGACAGTAAATAACAAGCTGCAGATAGGACAGACATATAAACAACAAAATGTTCAATAAGGTTAATGAATAAGAAGACATTAGGAGAAAGAAGAAAAATGCCACTCCATGGAGAAAAACATCAGATAGAAAATCTGATGAATAACTAATTAAGAACACCAATGGCAGCAGAGTAGGGAATGAAGAATATATATTTCCCATTATTCTTGCAATAGTGATAAGTCAGCTCTTCTTTTGAAGGGCAATATAGAATAGAAAAAACAAAACTTGGTGAAGATAAACTTTTAAAAAGCCTAGATAGTTGAGATAACACTTGTTATTTCTTTCCAACCAAGTCACCAATATATTACTGCCTAAAATGACAAAGGTACTTAATCTTTCTAACATTTGGTAGTTTTTCATTAGGCAGTATTTATATGTGGTCCCTATGAAATAAAATACCAGACTTATGATTGTATCTCATATAAGAGAAGTATATGACAAGGAAAAAAATCTATCTGCAGGGGGGCGCATAACTTGAGTATATATTTTGCTTTCGAGTCTCTTTGTTAGGCAAAAGCGAGAGAGTGAAGTGTTGTGGGAGTCAATCTTCAACATTTGTCACTTCAATATTCATGTCTCTAGTCAGAGTGATGTATAAATGTTATAAGAGTCATCAATGAAGGCTATAATTTATCATTTTAATATAGCACATCAATATTGAATATTCTGCTTATTTTATAGGCTAAAGAGCAATAGTGATTTATTATGGTATCACATTTTTGGACAAATGCTCTGTGTGTGTGTGTGTGTGTGTGTGTGTGTGTGTGTGTGTACATATTGATGCTATAAATATTGATATCTATTTTCAAATGCCACACTTTCAAATACTGGAAATCTAGCTGTATATTTAGGCTGATATTTTGAAATAGTAGAAAGAAGTTTTTTCATCATGTGGTACTCTTGAAAATAATTGAAAGAAAAATTTTATGACTAAAGAAAATATTTTCAATGGCTCTTGTCTATAGAATCTGTGTTATCTAATAAAATCAGTGTTTACTAGAATAAATATGATTCTAAAATAAAAGGTTATAGGAAAGATGACAATTGAAACAGTTACTTTAGAAATAGTGTATGAGGATGTAATAAGAACAAGGATAACAAATAATAGTTGAACTGTTTCTGAAGGTATATATATTGGGGTTTTACAGAAATGTTATTAAATACTGTGTATACCCACAAATCTGCTTTGTTGGATTCTGTTTTTAATGTAAATAATTTTGGTTTTATGGAAGAACTTAATTTTATTTGTCATACAGAGTTTTAATATAGGAATTAATATTTATTTCATATTATTTTCTATTCATGTTAATTTTTTAGGTGATTATTTTAATAAAAAATCTAATAAAATCAATAAAAATCCTTTGCTTGTGTTTGAAGCATGTTTCAGACACCTGTCCACTGACATAGAAATCTAAAAATACTCAGAAAGGATTTGTTCAATTTTTTGGAAATGAAATGTTCAAAGAAATAATAAGGCTGAATTTAGATATTATGTGGCTGAAATCTTCCTTCATTTTTTCCTGTTTTATAGCAATGGAATCATATAATACATTTATTACAATCACAGCCATCAGTCTTGACCTTCCAAAATGTTGTTTTTATTCTAAAAAGTCCAAAACAGTAGAAAAATTAGGGAACATTTCCCAGGAATAAAATATTTAATTAACGAAACTTTGGACAGGTACTAATAAAAAAATTTACTATAATATTATTACTAAGAAGAACAAGAATATGCTTTATTTCAAAAGGAAAAACTTATTTTTTTAATAATTTTTTTTTTTAAGATTTTATTTATTTGACAGAGAGAAACACAGCCAGAGAAGGAACACAAGCAGGGGGAGTGAGAGAGGGAGAAGCAGGCTTCCTGCTGAGCAGGGAGCCCGATGTGGGACTCGATCCCGGGACTCCGGGATCATGACCTGAGCCGAAGGCAGTCGCTCAACCAACTGAGCCACCCAGGCGCCCAGGAAAAACTTATTTTTATGACAGAAGGAAATGTGATACCCAGCTAATAAACTTAAAAGAGAACTTTGAAAATGGCAGACTTTCAGAGTTCAAGATACTTCTACTATTGAAATATTTTTCATATTTTATCTTCCATTATAGGATAAGTTTAAACATTAATTGCTTAATGACAATATATGTAAACTGTATTGTCACCTGAAAATTACTATATGTGACTTTATGAGAAAGAAGTACATCTACCAAAATAATAATTGCCCTCAGTATATTTAAAATAGTGGCTTTAAACAAAAACACATTTTCTGTGAACCTCATCCTTTTATTTGATAAAACTACAATTTTTAAATAGAGATAGCCTTAAATACTGAGATTATTCAGAATCATCTTTCTTATTTAGAAAATTATGATTGTGGAATTGCCATTTATATATTGTTATACCAGCATTTTTCTCTTTCTCATATATGGACTATTTATTATGTACTAATGGATAAATTACAAATCTGACCATACTTTCTGGATTCTATTCCAGTAATTGAAAACATATAAATTAAAAGAAATCATGTAGCAAAGAAGTGGAAGTATATAAAATACTTAAGATTATGGAGACATACAAAGAATTTTCATGGCATATTCAGTTTTAAAATATTTCTAAAATGTAAAATAAATCTTCATAGCTCCGTAGTTACTTGTGTAATGAACATTTTAAGAGGTTTTAAATTCCTAAATGTTGTCTCAAAACACTTAGTATTTTGTAATGTTACTATTGAAGTCATTTAAGTGTTATCTTTTTTTCCCATGGCAGCAAATCTTCCTTTTTCTCTGTGTTATTCCTGAAAATATTTCTTCTGTTGGTTTGAGTAACTCCTTCCATTTATTTTCCACAGTTGATAGCATTTCCAAGGATATCTACACATATATTTCAGTTCTGTTGTCTGGAAACCTTCCAGGATGCAATATATATTCTTTTAATTTTTAATTGAATGTCAAATATGTTTCTGCTTATATATTCACCTAAGTGGTATAACTGTCACATAGCAGATAATTTAAAAAGAAGCTTATGAAAGTACCAAATACTTGTTGAGTTTCATGACAGATTTATACATGAAGATTTCTGTTCTAAGAGAAAAATAAAGGGATGTAGGTAAGTCCTGTACAGATGATGAAAAATTTTATTGCAAAAAACTCAAACATGAAAGATTACTTATATAGAAAAATCAGTTTTTTTGTTTTTGTTTTTGTTTTTTAATATTTATGTGACAGAGAGAGACACAGTGAGAAAGGGAACACAAGCAGGGGGAGTGGGAGAGGGAGAAGCAGGCTTCCTGCTGAGCCAGGAGCCCTGATGCAGGGCTGGATCCCAGGACCCCGAATCATGACCTGAGTTGAAGGCAAATGCTTAAGAACTGACCCATCCTGGGGCACCTGGGTGGCTCAGTTGGTTAAGCGACTGCCTTCAGCTCAGGTCATGATCCTGGAGTTCCGGGATCGAGTCCCACTTCGGGCTCCCTGCTCGGCAGGAAGCCTGCTTCTCCCTCTCTCACTCTCCCTGCTTGTGTTCCTTCTCTAGCTGTGTTTCTCTCTGTCAAATAAATAAAATCTTAAAAAAAAAAAAAAAAGAACTGACCCATCCAGATACCCCTAGAGAAATCAGTCTTTAAATGATATGACTTGTAATTTGAGTTCTAAAAACTTGTATTGATGATAACCCACTTAATAATTATAGGTTTCAGGGAAATGTGAAAGATCAGTAACTTTAAAGTTGTAGATTATGGGCAATTAATAGGTTATTCAACAAGATTTTCCTTTTTATTTCTCTATAGCTTCATGTACATTAAGTGCAATTTTTGTTGAAAAATATTGAATAGCTTATTTGCTTAAATAGTTATTATGGAATAATAATTATATTATTCTCTCATATTTATATAAAACAGTAAGCTATTACTTTGTAATTTGGATATTAAATTCTTATCTTCCATAGATTTTTCATAAAAGCTTTTAGGAAGTTGCTTGCTATGTGTCCTATAAATGAAAAGCATGAACATATACAAAATAAACCATGTTATATTTTTAACATTTTTTACTAGTTAAAAAGATGACTCAATATAAAATACTTTGTCCAGGGCATTAAGGAGTCCAGAATACCTTCTTGACAACCTGAAACATACATAGTTGCTATTTCTAGCTATAGGAAGTAGCCGACTACATTTAAAAAAAAATTATATGAATAATCTCTCTCACTGGTCTGCATAGGGATTGAAATTGGTTTATTCAGAATACATTTATGAATTCTTAACTAGTGTAAATACAGAATATATGAAATAAGGAATTATTTTACAAAATCCAAAACTTTGTTCTTGCTCAAATGCTGCAAGACTGGAGTGTTGCAATAAGCTTCTTAGCTAAATGTTGAACTTGATCATTAACTTCTACAAAGGAATCAAATGTCTCAATATGATTCGTGAATTTGGCACTTCTTCCCAAGTATTATAGTATGTCTAACATCTATTTTTTAAAAATCTTAATCGAGACAAACTTGCCATTTTGACCATTTCTGAGTGTATAGTTCAGCAGTTACATATATTTGTAATGTTGCACAATCTCTAAAAAATTTTCATATTGCAAAACTGAAACTCTATCCGTTAAGCAGTGGTTTTCCCTTTCCATCTACCACAAGCTCTGATAAACCTCATTTTACTTCCTGTTTCTATAAATTTAACTATTCTAGATACCTAATATCAGTGGAATCATACAATATTGGCATTTCTGTGATAGCGTTACTTCACCTAGCATAATATTAGTCTTTAAAGTCCATTCATGGTTTAGCATGTGTCAAAATACTCCTCCTTTTTAAGCCATAATTCTCTCCCCCTGTATGTATACCACATTTTGTTTATCCATTCATCTGCCAACTGACAGATTGCCTTCATTTCTCAGCTATTGTGAATAGTGCTGTTATGAATTTGGGTGTGCAAATATCTCTCTAACACCTTACTGTCAATCCAGAACTGGGATTCCTGGATTGTATAAAAATTGAATTTTTAAACAAATGTCAAGATAAGAGCTACACAAAAAACTCATCTCTTGTCACCATCTTCCTACACTTATCTTGGTTCAATATCCTGTGCATCCCAGGCTTTTCCCCCTGTCCAAACCTGATGGAGAAATGCTGAAACATTTTGTTTTTGCTCTTCAGTTTTCTTATATGTGGGCTCTCTATTTAAAAGCCATCTTTTTAGTCTCCCCTCCTGTTTCAAATATCTCTCTGTCATCTTCTTATGATGATTCCCCATCTCATACTACTCTTTGTTACAGCCCTCCACTTCTTTACTTCATTTCTTACTCAAAATATTTACTTTATTTAAGTACCATGAAACAAAGAACCATATCTTTCCCATTCACGGCTGTGCATTATTTCGGTTCACAACTGTGTACTGTCTGCTGACTACCTAATGAATGAATTAATATGATTGAATGTTAGATTTACACTAACTACTAATTTTGAATTCCAAGGAGAATGATTTCAAGTCAGTTTTCAGGAAGGATTGCTTTAAGAAAGGAGTTCAATCAAAAGATAGAATATCACTCCACAGACATTGTAAAGCTTTTACAAGTCAAACATGAAATGGTGGTAAGCCAATTATATTAAAATATAGTTTTTAGGAAAAAAAAATTTTTAACCATAGTCTTAGGATGCTTGTTTTGTACTTTTAGAAGTATCTATAAAGAGGTCATTAAGAGTCCTTGCCATTCAGACTAGCTATAATTCTATTATTTGGTAGTGTGCTCTCAAAGTTATATAAACCTTAGTTGTTTAATTCTATCAAAAAAGAGGCATTTTCTATTAAATAATTTGTGTTTGTTTGGTGTAGCATAATTAAAACTATGGAATTTTGTGTAATACAGAGCTTTAGGTCAGTTTCTAGCTCTGAGTTCTCTGAGTCTCAGTAACCTCCTTTGTAAAAATAAAGCAAAAATATTGTTATCTCTAAGTTAAGATCCTCATTAGGTAGAATAGCATATGCAAAAGGGTTTAACGCACACAATACATATAATTTTTACTTCCTCTTTTCTCTTTTTAATCAAACTGTTATGCATTACTGTCTTTAGGTATGTAGAAAAATAGTCTATCACAGGTACCTATTAGTTTATTTAAGATCTTATTTTTAGAACTGAATTTCTTTCCAAAGATATATACCATAAATTACAAAAAGAACATTTACCAGTCATTAATGGGAAAATACAAATAAATGCCTAGATGAAAAAATATATTTAATATAGAACAATTTGCATGATTGATATAGAGGAATAATGCCGAGATTTGTCATTCAAAGGGGACATGTTTATAAGTAAACAAAATGCAGTATGTACATAAAATGGAATGTTGTTCAACCTGAAAAAGGAAGGAAATTCTGACACATGCTATAACACAAATGGATGTTGAGACATTACACTAAGTGAAATAAGCTGGTCATAAAGGGCAAATACTGTATGATTTTGCTCGCATATATGAGGTACCTAGAATAGTCAAATTCATTTAGACACAAAATAGAATGGTAAGTGTGAAGGAAGAAAGGGAATGGGAATTGCTGCTTAACAGGTACAGAGTTTCAGTTTTGCAAAATAAAAATAAATATTCTGGAGATGAATGGTGGTGATGATTGTATAATAATGTGAATGCACTTAATTCTTCTGAACTATATGATTAAAAATGGTTAAAATGGGAACGCCTGGGTGGCTCAGTCTTTAAGCATCTCTGTTTGGCTCAGGTCATGATCCCGGAGTCCCAGGATCAAGCCCCACATTGGGCTCCCTGCTCGGTGGGAAGCCTGCTTCTCCCTCTCTCACTCCCCCTGCTTGTGTTCCCTCTCTAGTTGTGTTTCTCTCTGTCAAATAAATAAATAAAACCTTTAAAGAAAATGGTTAAAATGGTAAAATTCATATTCCATTTGTTTTACAATTTCTAAAATATTAAGGGAAAAGATACAGAAATCTAGTGAACAAAATTATAGAATAATTAGAAAAAATAAGTAACAAAGCAATAAACAAAACTTTTCTTAGATAGAGCATCATGTACTACTGTTGTATTCAGCTAATGACTAGGTTAAGGTTCTATATTTTTAAATGTACTATGATGATTTTGATGAATAGCTGAAATTAGGAGAAATATAATAGTAGAAAATATCCTCAGTAGCATTTCTATAACATTAATATTAATTACTATTACAAGAGAGTAGAAATTTGCCTGACATGGCTACCACTTCAACATCAGGACATGTTGTAAAAACTACTCTGAATTTATTCTTACAGTACTGGTATGATGTCCCTTTCAAAACTGTATGTTTCTTGTTGAAAATAAGTGTACATGATGCAATGCCAGTTCATTAGGGATTATAACCAAGGAATTCTCTAAGAAATTGTAGGGTGAGGAAAGAATTGGAAGTTTATACTAAAGTAAATTAAAATACATGTTTGTTTTATATTTCATATTTTTATATTTCATGTATTTATATTTCATATATTTCAATCTATTTCATTTATTTACTGGAAAGAGAAAAAGGAACCCATAAACTCCTCATGCTGAGACAGAACTCCTTGGAGATTATACTTTTGGGGGTTGGCAATCAGAAAAACAGTAAATCCACTGGGAAGCACTTGTTACTAGAAATTTTAGACATTTTATGCCAAGGCATAGAAACAAAGATAGCTATTAGAACTTTTGATTGAGATTGGAACATTTTACTAAAGTGCCAGGAGCTAACGATGATTACTGGCAAAGGTCTTGGGTGTGCAATAGGAGTTACATGATCTCCAAACCATCACTGTCTCAGGGTTGGAAGCAATAATTGTTGGTTAAGCAATACTTCATTGAACAGGACTGTTATGTTCAATGAAAAATATTCAGCATGTTTGGAACTTGCCCTGATCCTCAGAGACACACATAGTCTACTCTAGTGTTTTTGAGAATTTTAAGTCAGTGCTTAAATGTTAAATGTTAGTATAAAACTTATCTTCCATGAACTCTCTGTTTTCCTTTCTTGCCCAAATCTCTCCAATTAAAAAGTATCCTATACTCTCCCAATCTTTTATCTCTTTACCTTTAGCATCAGTTCTTCAGGTTTTAATTTTATAATCTTCTAATTCTTTATGTTTAGTTTTTCATCCTCCTGTCAGCCAATCCTCTTCCTACTTGTGCCATTTGCAGGGCTTTACCAAGCACGAATGTCAAAATGATGCACACACATACACATGGAGTCCTGTGCAAACTGACAAACAAAAAATTTAATGAAGAAAGTTGGATTCTTTAAAACTGATTGGAAACATGAATAGAAAATAATGAAATTCAGTTTTTATTTCTAAGTCTTTATTTATTGTTTCCTATATGATTTTCTGAACTATTCAAACTAGTATATTTTATTTTCTCAGATATTATATTGTTACCTTGTAATCATACCAGGATTGCAAGTTTTGAATGAATATTACTACAAATTCTTCAAAATTACAAAAAATATAAAAGTACAGTGGTTAATAATGTGTCCATAGCTAAAAATGTTCCTATGTGAGCTATTTATTACAAGATTTTTTATTTAATATCTCAACACTGCTGTATGATAGATTTCTTGTGTCTATTTTATTGGCCTTGTCAGCCCAAACCAAATTTACACCAATGAATGATAAAAAAAGAAAAGAAAATCATAGTTCCTACCCATTGCATTTATTCTTTCAGTATAATTCATATAGTATTCAAGAATTATCAAACCACTAGGATCCCTTTTCTCTTTTCAGGTTTAATTCCTTTGCTAACTGAAATGTTTTTCTCCATCTTCTGGACTTCTTTACTCCTCTGGAGTATCAATCTCCATTCCATTGGACAGTGGTCTGTTGTTTACATGCCACATTTTTTAACCCACTAATTTATAGCCAGGTGCTGCAGGGAAATTGCAACTTACAATCTCTTGATCAGTAAAGTAGGTATTCATCCCTCACTTGTGTTTTGCTCTCTTGCTTGGTAACAGGCTGGACTGAAAAGCAAAAGGACTGGGAAAATAGAAATGGTTGCCTGGGATAGGTTACACAATATGTGAAGATACAGAGACTCCAGTGGTATGCAATTTGAAATTCACAGTAATGGACACTTTACTTTGTGAGACTTTGCTATTGTGGATAGAATATGCTATTATAGAGAATAGAGGAGGAAAGCTAAAAATAATTCAAGGTATTGTGCTTGTATCTATGTGGCAATTCTGCTGTTTAAAAGTTCTGCCACTTTGTATGTGCAAACCAATTAGATATAGGAAGCTTTTTAGATGGTATATGCAATCTAATTACTCCCATTTCCTTTTAAAAGGCATGAGAAGAAAAAAAAAAGGCATGAGAAAAAGAAAGGCATGGAAACCCATTTGGAATTTTCAGGTTTGGGTGCCAGTTATTCCAGAAACTAGCAAAAGATACCAATTTCTAACGTTTGTCTTTGCTAAAATGTAATACAGAAATTGTACTGCTAATAGTAGTTTTGTATATGATAATATTTTTTAAGAAAATGAATGAAAACTACTGTATCATATGAAAACAATCATTAAAGTTCCCTGCTCTTGAAAAAAAAAACACACAAGAATAATTTGTGAAAATATGTATCTTCTTTACTATTCAGACACCAGGTAGGTTGTTTTTTTTCTTTTTTTTTAATAATTAAATGTTGGCATTTTAAGTGCAGACTCTGTTTTCAAAAGGTTTATGACATGGAGTGCCTGGGTGGCTCAGGTGGTTGGACGATTGACTGCCTTGGGCTCAGGTCATGATCCTAGAGTACCAGGATCCAGCCATGCAGCAGGCTCCCTGCTCCATGGGAAGCCTGCTTCTCCCTCTCTCACTCCCCCTGTTTGTGTTCCCTCTCCAGCTCTGTTTCTCTCTGTCAAATAAATAAAATCTTTAAAAAAAAAAAAAGGTTTATGACTTGCCTGTAAAAATCAGACCTATCTAGAATTTGGCATAGGCAGTATGCAGTGCAGGGCTGTGACATTTCAAATGCTTATTTCTTTAATGTATCATGGACAGTTTTTCAAAGAGATTGGCTAATTTAATTTCAGAACATTTCATTGCCTCCCGAGATCTTTATCTCAGCTACCCTACATAAGCATACTCTACTGCAAGGAGAGTGTTCTCATACATAGATTTAGGGAACACTGAAAAATCACACCAGAGTGTAAAGCAGAGGTATAACTTAATCTGAAAACGTGCTTCTTCATGTTCTCAATCATGCGTATTGGGGAGTGTAAGATTTTGGGGACAAAATTGGAAAAGTGTAGCAAGTTCTATTTTATGATGTGACCCAGAACATTACATTCATAATTTTCAAGTAAACTGAGGTCAGATACACCAATGTAAAATCAACAGGAAGGTAGCGAATGTATTGCTCAATGTCCCAGCCTGGATTTGAAAATCTTACTGATTGTGACAGCAAAGCAAATTATCTTCCTTCTTTAAGTCGTGGAGGCTTCAACTGTGAATTAAGGATTTTGGAACCGTTATCTCCACTAAATCCTACCCAGAAAATTCATTGTTTAATGCCGAGAAATATCTGTTTTTCTTTCATTTTTCCTTATAAATGCTCAATTAAAATCCTTTAGCTTAATGACCTATTAAGAATTTTGTATTTATAAAATAAATTCTTAGAAACTAAAAAAATAAAAAAATCCTAATCTTTGTAAGTTATCCTTGTTCTCTTTTTAGTCATATAAATTATAATAGAAACGAATGAAGAATTCCATAATTCTGAAGGGTAATATAGAACATAAAAGTAAAAAAAAGTGCTATATCTTAAAAGAAAAAGTGTATAATTAAAATAAAAACTTTCCTTTGTCCTTCTGAAAGATATATAAAAGATTCAGCAAAACTTATTTTCACATAAAATGAATGTGTCATGGGATACTTGAGAATATTATTTTTTATTTTTTTGAAAATTTTATTTATTTATTTGACAGAGAGAAACACAGATAGAGAGGGAGCACAAACAGGGGAAGTGAGAGAGGGAGAAGCAGGCTTCCCACTGTGCAGGGAGCCCAATGTGGGGCTCGATCCTGGGACTCGATCCTGGGACTCCAGGATCATGACCTGAGCTGAAGGCAGATACCCAACAGCTAAGCCACCCAGGCACCCCAGCACTTGAGAATTTTAAACCTAGGCAGCTGGGCCATTCATACCTATAATCATTTTTGGCTATGCCTTTTGGCTCAATATATAATATTTTCCAGTTAATAATTATGGATGTTACTGAGGTACTGTTGGGGCAATTAAATATATAAATGTAGAATCTTATTTGATTGTATCAATTTTATCTTTATTAATATAATGTATTTTTCTAGTAGGATTTCATATAATTTTTCATATCAGAATACAGCATTTGGTCAATTTATAGTGAAGACCTAGCCTCATAAATCTGTTTTCCTCTCCAACATCTCAGAATCCCCAAATATCTGCCTCTTGCAGATGGAATCATTGGAGCAAAGAGAAAGGTGGAGTTTGGCCTTTTGCTGGCTTTGATGTGTTTTTTTTATTTTAGGGCAAGCCATTTGCTCTAAAAGGACTTTTTTATTGCTTTGCTAATGTTTATTTTGAGTCTCTTTTCTTCTCTTTCCATTTATATTCTAATAAATCTTGATGGGGAAAAAAATTCTTTATAAAGGCCCAAAAAAGGTTCAGTAAGCCTAATATCACAAGGCATATTTTTATTTTCCGTGGGCACTACTGGTTACTCAGTAGCAAGTTTTTGTCAATCTGCTGTCCCATGTCCTCTCTGCCTTTGCCATACTGGATCTAGATCAAAGGTTACATTCTCTTCTTTCTGTGCTGGAAGTGAGCCCAGATGTGAAAATGTAATAAAATAAGAATATTTACCTCATAATCCAAAACCAAAGAAAGTGTTAGATTGCAGATGGCAGAAGTTTAAAGACTCATTAAATTAATGTACATACTAATTTGTAAAGTAGATAAATAGCTTTGGTGAACACCCCTCTGCCAATCTGGCATTATCTATCAAATTATATTAATTTTATGGCAACTCATGAATATGAAAATGAAAGGAAGTTACAGGTAAGAGAATAGTACATAAGTCCTCAGGGCAAGAGAATTTGGCAAATATGGGTTTGTTGATGATGAATTTAAAAGCCTGGAAAGTATAACAGCTATAGAAATTAATAAAACATAAGATAATATAAACTAATATTTATTTAAAACAGTTATATGGAATGATATCAATTATGATGTTTCTGAGCTTTCATATCAAATATGTAAAATACAGGGAATTTTTCAAGTCAGTAATTGCATAATAACTTTTATGCTTTTTTCACAATCTCATGAATTAAAAATATACAGGTGGGATTTCAGTTCCATGAAATAAAGAGCTTAGAAGTTTTTATAAGAAAAAAGCTAGATAAACCTGAAAAACCAGTGGCTTTTTTTCAACCCATCAGAGAACTACGATGTCAGGGCATACTGCCAACCCAATATGTCAAGAGACAGATATACCCAGAGAATTATAACTGAGATTTGATTACCTAGGGTGATGTGTGCTGAAATCATAATTAGTGGGACTACTTAAGTGATAGTTTTGAAGAACTACTGAACTAGTATGAGACTGAGAAATTCCCGAGGTCATAGTTTTTGTGAGGTCTCACACTTTTGTAGGCTTATCTTCAGGAACACTCCCAGACTCTCAGGGTGAAGTCTGAGAAATATGCTCTCATATCTCAGCAGTGAGAGGGGAAGATTAATCCTTGAGAAATAAACGCAGAACATTCTTTATAACAAAGACCTAACATCCAAGAGAAAAGTCTTTGCCAAAGCCTACTTCATCTTGGTGAAAGGAATTCCTCCTAATCTAGCCTCTTCTGGCCTACCTTTTTAAACACAAAGTTTGGAGACAGAATGTAGTAAAAAAAAAAAAGGGGGGGGGGCGCCTAGGTGGCTCAGTTGGTTAAGCCACTGCCCTCTGCTCAGGTCATGATCCTGGAGACCCGGGATCAAGCCCCACATCGGGAATCCCCACTCAGCAGGAAGCCTGCTTCTCCCTCTCTCACTCCCCCTGCTTGTGTTCCCTCTCTAGCTGTGTTTCTCTCTGCCAAATAAATATATAAAAAATCTTAAAAAAAAAAAAGAATGTAGTCAAAAAAAGAAAAAAGAAAAAGAAAAGAAAAAGATAGTGAACACTGTAATCAGAAAAGGGAGTAGAGGATCAGTGCGGTGAGGAAGAGCTATGCCACTTGTGAGGGTCACAGCTCCAGGATTCAAGGACTGATATTTAAACATTAGATTGTAGAACATTCTCTTCTACCCTGCACTATTATGTTAACAGGGCTCTACTGTAAAAATAATGGATTTCAACAGAAGGAGCTATAAGAGGCAGATTCCTTCTCATGAGGAATACTTATAGAAGCTCAAAGTCAAGAATGGTAACAAAAACAATGGAGGTAGAGGAATCTGATCTGATGGCACTTAAAATTACAGCAAGCATTAAGCATCGTCCAACTCCTAGCCAAATTAACACAAACCCGAAGCTGAAGGCCTGCTTGCCCCATTTACTATTACCGGCTACATACCTGGCTTTCAACAACTGTACAGCATGTCAAAGGCAAGAGAAAACATGGTCTGAAAAGACAAATCAAGCATCAGCACCAGTCTCTTATGTTACAGATATTGGAATTGTCAGGGAATTTAAAATAACTATGAATATTGACATGTTAAGGCTTCTGCTGGAAATCATATATAACATGCAAGAACAGATGTTTAATTTCAGGATAAAGATGAAAATTCTAAGAATTAAAAGAAATGTTAAAATAAAACAAAACCCAAACCTTGTAAGAAAGTGAATATTGCCTTTGATGGGCTCAGTAGTAGGCTTAGCGTGGCTGAAGAGTTACTAAGCTCTAACATAGGTTAACAGAAACTTCCAAAACTGAAAAGCAGAGAAAAAAATATAGAAGATAACATTCAAGAACTCTGGTACAATTTTAAAAGGTGTAATATATGTATAATCAGAATATCAGAAGGAGAAGAAAGAGAATTTAGCAGAAGAAATATTTGAAGTAGTAATTCATACAAATTTCAAAATCACAGATGCAAGAAGCCCAGGGAATGCATCACACACAGACATACACCCTGATGTGTATTATTTTCAAATTATATAAAAGCAAAGACAAAATTCTCAAAATAAACCAGGAATAGGGAAGCACCTATAAAGCAACAATGATAAGAATTAAAGCAGATTCTTCTGGAAATCATTCAAGGAAGATGAGAGTAGAGAGAAATATTTTAAGTGTTGAGAGAAAATAAATTCACCATCAAATTCTATATCTAATGAGATATTCTTTCAAGAATGAAAGAGAAAAATACTTTACCAAACAAAAACTGAGGAAATTCATTGACTATAGGCCTTTCCTTCACCATATAGCATATATGTATATCTGTATCTATCTCTACATATATATATAGATAGATACACACACATATGTGTATGTATGTATATACACACATAAATACACTATATACACATACTTCAGGCAGAAGAAAATTTTATAGGTCAGATTCTCGAGTCTATGTAAGGAAAAGAAGCAGTCCAGGGAAGGAATAAACAAGGTAAAATAAAATTAGTTATTTTCTTATTCTTAATTGACCTGATAATTGTAAGAATGCACTGCATGAAGATAGCATATGTTCACGTGAAATGAATGACAGCAGTGGCATAGTACATGCGCGGAGGAATTGGGGATGTTTTCTCATTAGGTACCTGCAGTACATGCGAAATGATACAGTGTTATTTATAGGTGTTCAGAGAACTTAAATGTATAAATTGTGAACTTTAGGGATGCAGTAAAAAAATTTAAAAGTATAATTGGTATGCTATGAAAAGACATATAATGAGGTCATTTGAAATGCTGAATTTATGTAAAAAAGCAGGAATAGTTGCAAACTTATTTGTCCAGTTGGATTAATCAGAGAGCAGATACTTATATTCCCACATATGGCCCATACTCATCTCAACTGTCCACATTTGAACATTGATTGGAAGGGGAAATATATCAATTAGTATCAGAACAAATATAAGCATAACATAGACATATTACAATCCAGGCTTAGAATCACTGACTTCTAGAGTTGATGGCTCCTTAATTGTTTTTTACTTGCCATCATCATCAAGCAT
The DNA here is from genome assembly GCA_004023965.1 of Spilogale gracilis. Lineage (NCBI taxonomy): Eukaryota > Metazoa > Chordata > Mammalia > Carnivora > Mephitidae > Spilogale > Spilogale gracilis. The sequence goes on along the minus strand of PITA01022476.1, from coordinate 5,007 downwards.
TTGCCTTCCTTTAACATAATTAGAAAACATGTACTCTAATCCACTGATTCTGAGGAGTTTTCATCTTCAATTTCTTTAAAATTAATAGGAGAGCATTTGCTTGATGTACTGGGGCTCTTGAACAAGAATATTTTGAGCTAGAATGTTAAAATATATTTTAAGTGTTTCTCCTGCCAAAATCCTGAAATTGATAGGAGTCTTGATACATTATGAATGACACTAAAGAGAAATAGCATTTCAGAACTCAAGATCTGTGTACTGGGCATGCTCATTACTACTGGAGTGCCATTGTTTTTAAGTCTTTTCAGTATACAGAGCTAGGGAATATAAGAGTGTATACTAAGCCAAACAAATAAATGCCTAAATTTATGTATAGGTATTTATGCACATTATATCATGAATGGCATAGATTTATTATATATTTATATACAGTTAGGTATGTATATATACATGTTTGTATGTATGTATAGATGTACATGTTGAAAAACATACTGAAGTACAGCTACTTGTTTATAATTCATAAAACCCAAAATAGCAAATCCATAAATATATGAATAAATATTATTCTTAAATATATATTAACCACAAAGGAAAGACAATAACTTTATAGTGGAGGAAACTGGAAGGTCAACATCATGGGTGATAAGACATAGCAATGTTTTGGGGGCTCCTGGGTGGCTCAGTTGGTTAAGCGACTGCCTTCAGCTCAGGTCATGATCCCGGAGATTCGGGATCGAGCCCCGCATCGGGCTGCCTGCTCGGAGGGAAGCCTGCTTCTCCCTCTCTCACTCCCCCTGCTTGTGTTCCCTCTCTGGCTGTGTTTCTCTCTGTCAAATAAAAAGAAAAAAAAAAGACATAGCAATGTTTTGAACCCTGTGATGTGATGCTTTCAGAAGAACTCAACATCAGTTCTGTGATATTATTGATAAAAATACATAATTTCAGACTAGTTGTGAAGATGCTAAGATTCAATCAAATTGACTGACATTAGACAAAATAAATTAGCAATGTTCTTTGAAAATGTCAGGGTCATGAGAGACAAGCAAAGCCCAAGGAACTGTTTCAGACTAAAAGAGACTGAGGAGAAATAATACCCACATGCAATGTAAGATCCTGGATTTGATCCCAGAACAAAAATAACCTTAGTGGAAAAACTGGTGTCACTGGTATCAAGTCTTTAAGTTAGCTCATATTGTTGTACCAATGTTAATTTTCTGGTTCTGACAATTATGCTGTGGTTAGGAAAGTAGAAATATTAGAAAAAGCTGGAGGCAAGATACATAAAATCTCTATAGAACTGTAGAATTCATCAACTATTCTCTAGATCGAAAGTTCAAAAACACTTTAAAAAAATCTCTAGTTGTCATTGGGACTAAATATCCTATTAACAATATCATAACTGTGAATAGTTTTTTTTCTTAAGATTTTATTTATTTATTTGACAGAGAGAAACACAGCTAGAGAGGGAACACAAGCAGGAGGAGTGAGAGAGGGAGAAGCAGGCTTCCCGCCAAGCAGGATCCCGATGTGGGCCTGATCCCGGGTCTGGGATAATGACCTGAGCCAAAGGCAGACACTTAGGACTGAGCCACCCAGGTGCCCCTGTGAATAGCTTTAAATATATCCCATGCCAAAATTTGGAATAGGATCCAGCTCCCGATTCCAAGTTCAATGATCTTTTCAATACTCTGTTCTTCCAAATCTTTTGCAGATATTTTTACTCAAAGTACAATTGATCTAGTAATACATTGGACTTGAAGACTGTTGTTAGACACCATAAAATATGAGACTCATTTTTTTAAAAAAGATTTTATTTATTTGACAGAAACACAGCCAGAGAGGGAACACAAGCAGGGGGAGTGAGAGAGGGAGAAGCAGGCTTCCCACCAAGCAGGAAGCCCGACGTGGGACTCGATCCCAGGTCTCCGGGATCATGACCTGAGCCGAAGGCAGTCGTTTAACCAACTGAGCCACCCAGGTGCCCCGAGACTCATTTTTTTAAAAAAATATCATATACCTGTATTCTTGAATCCTCTAAAAATAATCCAGAAATTCTATCCACTTAATTTTGTGGTTATTCAATTAATTATTCTCTGCAAAAGAGATGAGAAAGCCAAGATTTATTTTTAAGAAGGGAGTAGGTTGTCTTTATTTTTTTTTAGAGATAATAGAACTAGAGAATATTTTTTATGTTTCTTTCCCATGCTAAGTATGTTCTTTAAATTATTTGCTTCAAATTATCCATGCAGATTTATAGTGCTCTTTCTGCTTCTTTGGGTACATTAGAAAAAATCCATAATAAGATAATGTATCTTTTTTTTAAAAAAAATATTATCAACAGAGAACAAATAATAATTGTAAATATATGCAATAATTATATTTCCTCCTGACCTCGAAAATCAGCTTTATCATTCTTTAAATCACATTAAAATAATATTTCCTGATGCTATATGATGAATTGAAACTATTGGGATTTACTGGATATTCTCATGACTTTGCTCTTTGATTTGGCTGCAATTTCTAGTGCCACATTCTTATTTGACTGTTAAGATGTTATTTAAATGCCACAAGTGCCTACAAAAACATGCAGAAAATTTAGCTCACAGAGTTACATGCTGAATTTTATAGAGGGATCTATAGTGATACTGCCATTAGTATTGAGCTATTGAAGTTTCATGGCATTTAATGAGACTATTCTGTAACTAAGGTATATAGAAATTAATCATTGACTTAAAAATCATTATTTGGGGATTTATCAGCAAAATACTAATTTTATTAGATTAAAATTCTACATCTGGAAATACTGGGCTAAAGTTTCAAACTTCTGTCTTTTTCCTGAATCTTCCACAATAGCTTTTGCAGTGTCATCATTTAAGTAATTGATTTTTCATGAGCTTCATTCCCACGTTGATTAGCTAATTGTGAAGACTACAATTGTCATTTTAACTTAAAACTTAAAGTGAAGTTACTTATAAGAAAGATCCTGGACAGAAACACATGGAGACAAATACATTTCAACAACACATTACTTTGAGGATCCCACAGAGCTGAACTCAATAGGAGCTGTTGGTAATGCAAACCCTGGGGACATCCTTATTAGTCTACCCATCAAGTGGACTGTGTATGTGTTGTGAACTCTGTGGGTTAGCAATAGCCAATAATTTACTGCTAGTAGAAGAATCATGCCAGACATTTAAAATGTGATCACCTACCTTTTGCTGGCATTTAAAATAAAAGGAACCAGCAGAAAGTTGTTGAAATGGACTTGAGATTCTCTAAGGGGATCCATGGAGTTGTCTTGTGGTTTTGTATTGACAAATTTAAGTTGAATATGAATATTTAGTCTGTCAAAGACTTCCTGTTTGGGGGGTGATAGGTATAAGGGACATAATAACAAATGTTTATTGAGTGCCTGTAGTTTTTGGTCTTCAGATACAGGAAAGTAAAGAAGGATTTCCTGCCTAAAGTAAAATATGCTCCAACAGAACAAGTACCAAATGGCTAATATAGGTGGTGGTGATGATGAAAGGATGTAGAAGATAATGATCAAAGAAATATAAGTAAGATAAATAATAAAATTTTAGATAGGGTGTGGTTGTCAGAGGTCAGAATAGGTGACCTCTAAGACTCATCTTCAAAGTCTTTATTGTCTCTTGCTGTGAGTTAGGGAGTATTATTTAATGAAACTATTATTTAATGAAACCATTTCCACTAATTTCTTATGTAGTCTAAAGAGAGATGTGACCCAAGTTAAGCTTCCTTTCAGTATGTTCATATGTGTACTATAGGTAGCAGAATTTCTAAAATACAGAAGTCACATAGAATTTAATTCATAGTATTTTAGACATGGATCCCAAATTCATCCACTGTTTTAATTCTCTCAATAATTTCATTGGGGATCTGTAAGTAAACCTAGGTTTTTCAGAATATTGTATTACTTGGAAGTCTACACATTAAATTTCTGTAACCTCCAGCATGGACAGTTACTATATAATGTATTAAGTCTTATGTGATAAAAATCACATAGGATCTTCTAGTATAGTTTATGTAGTAATCTATATAACAATAAAAAATTAAGGAAAGTCTGACAACAATGTCATTAGAGGAGATGAGACAGAAGCTGATCCAAAACTCTAGTTTCTTTACACAGAGCCTGTTGGAATCACATAAACTTTTTGTTCTAGAACTTTTATATATCAATATATTGTGTGGTTGTAGAAACAAGCAAGGTTAATTACTGGTAGATTATATGACATTTTCCTTTATCATCCCCCCAAACATGATATGCATATTTATAAGCCTTATTTTAAAGTGAATTTTACTACCTTGTTATTAATTTTACCTCTAATTCCATGCTAGTCTTTTCATTCTTAAGCCTTAGTGGCTTCAACAGTAGAAAAAGAATGTCATCTAAAATTGGTTTTGCTTTAGTTTGGCATTACTAGAAATACAATTAATTTTGTATGGTTATTGTGTTCTTGCTCTGACAGTTCATGAATATCTTATTGTTAATGGCTATGCTTTTAAAGACTTACTACATACTGAGAGCTGTGATAGGGAACTTTACTTATATCATATACCTGAGTTCTCTGAGTAGCTCTTTGACCACTGTTATGTGTAATGAAGCAAGATTATTTTCAATCTAATAAATTGTAGCAGTTTAATTCTAGGTCTGACTGATTGGTACCTCTGTGCCTACCAGTACTTTATCAAAGTGTATAAAATTATGAGAAATTTGATAATCAATTAAGATTAGTATTCACAATCTTGATTTTGGTTCTTAAATAGTTAAATAGAGCATTGTTGGTGAAGTATATTTTTTTTCTTTCTCAATTCTTAAGAAAACACTCAGCATTTTACTTTCAGTACTACTTACTAGACTCTATTGACATCTTTGTGTTGAACAGCAGGTAGATGATTAAAGTGCTTTTTCTTTCCAAGAAAATTGTAGTTTCTAGACTAGGATTTTTGTAGTTCCACAGAAAGTCCAAAGTAGTTATCATAACT
>PITA01022475.1:0-30226 GCA_004023965.1 Spilogale gracilis | reverse complement strand
TAAGATTTTATTTATTTGACAGAGAGAAACACAGCCAGAGAGGGAACACAAGCAGGGGGAGTGAGAGAGGGAGAAGCAGGCTTCCCGCCGAGCAGGCAGCCCGATGTGGGACTCGATCCCGGGTCTCCGGGACCATGACCTGAGCCGAAGGCAGTGGCTTAACCAACTGAGCCACCCAGGCGTCCCAAATAAATAAAATCTTAAAAAAAAAAAGACTAGATTTAAAGAAATGTAAAGAAATTTTAAATACATTTAAAATTCTTTGCAAATCACTATTATTTCAACTACCATTGTAGGAGGTCCCTTATGACATGCCTCAAAATTAGTATGGCAAACCAGATGGGAATTACGATTCTTTATTACTGACATTTGCCTTCAAGCCTTGTTCTAAGGAGTAAAAGTGATATTTAATACCAGAAAAGAACTTCACTCATTTCTTTTTCCTCAGTGGATCACATGAAGATATTCTCCTCACCCAAAGTAAAAAAAACCCACATGTATACTCAATTATTAGGTACTGTTGCTGTAGTACTATCATTAAGGCAAAGTGGATAGTCAAAAATGGGATCAACATCTCTATCACTTTATAGGTTTAACAAGGTCATAGAACTAGAATACTGTGTGTGTACTCTTCAGCCAAGTGCTATCTGATAAACACAGATAATGTATGTTTTTTTAAATCACAAAGACTTCTATCACTGGAAGCAATCTTCTGGTAAGGTAACTTGAATCATTCTTACTTACCAATATACATGTCCCAACAATGAAAGAGTAAAGCAAGCTGAATCACCAAACTCAGTAACAATATCATCATGGCTTTTCTGCTTATTAAACACTCCACCAGATAAGATCTGTTCCCCTTCTGCAAGCCTTTAAAACACAAATTTACAGATTAACAAAACTCAGTATTAAAAGTGCTGTGTGTAAAAATTTTCTGCATTACCAACGTACTTCCTTATATGGAGAGAGATAAACTAAGAAGTCTGTGGCACCTTTAAAACTGCAATAACCATGTATTTAGAATCATTTGGAGACTGGGAATTTATGATCTTAAAATTCCAGTCTTGCCTTTAAAAACAGAACCAGTTAAATTTAATCTCTGCATGTACAAGTGTAGTCTGAGCAACATACACATTACTCATGTCAAAAGAAATGGAAAGCCATTATACTGGGGGGAAATGTGAATTGTTCCTCATTAACAGATGCAGTAGTCCTTTTTAGTTCTATAGTTCCTTGAAATAGGAATCGGCAAGCAAATGAAACAAGACTAACAGATTTTAACTAAAAAGTGCATACTTGATGGTCTCAGTCATTTTTAGATTTACAAATGAAACCTGAACAGCTCTTCATCTCTTTTTATCAATTATTTTAAATGTTCCTCAAAGGAAAAAAAAGTGACCTGACTTCACTATATATTTTTAGCACATCGGAGTTTGTATTGGTTTCTGTTTTAAAGTTTTTTCCAAACATCATGGGGAAAACTCTCAAGTAAGTGTACACAGCATATCCTAAACATTTAAATGATATCTACAGTTCTTTTACTGTTAGTTAAAAAACCATGAATACCTGTAAATGGAATAAGAATGTCTAAGGTAAGAAGTGGCTTAAGAGACTAGCAATTTAAATAAACTTTTAAGAATTTAATATTAGAATCTTTGAAGTAAAAATAATTCAATAACAAATGTTTCCAAAATTTTATAGATATTTTAGTTAGCTTTAATATAAAAGTCATAAGCTGGACAGTGGACAAATACAATTATTATTAGCCTGTGGAGACTTGATGACGCTTATTTGTGTCCTCTCACTATATACTTAAAAACTAAATTCACATATAGGCTTTTTCAGTTATCTAATTAGTCCCTTTTAGCATTATCCCAACTCTTTCAGCACAGAAAAGAATTTAACAGAAGATAACTACCTATTATCTATAGCTGCCTCCACATTCAGAACAGGGACAGCTGACTTGATTTAATTGTAATGTTCAAAAGAAGTGTTCTCCTGAATCTGCCCCCTTGCTTCAAAGGGGTAGGAGTAGTGGTTCCCAAACAGAATGATCTTGAAAGGCAAAAAATTATGCAACTACCTAGACACAATGAAGCACTAATCTCAGGTGAACAGGTAAGAGGTTTTTAGGCTTATTCCAACTGAAAGCAAAGGAAAGGAAATAACACTTCAGATAATTTTGGAAAATGACAGGAATTAGTTATAACTTAAATTTCTCCAGAGTTAAATTCTATTATTTATTACCATAACAATAAAATCTCTCCATAGCAAAAATGATAATGCCACAGACAACAGTATAAACATTTTAAATTACTGAAATAGACAAATCTCTACTGCCAAAAAAGAGTTTCGAGTTTAATCTACCCAAAGGATTTTATCCAAAATTCTACAGTATAAGTAAATGAAATTAGACAGAAAAAGATTTAAAAACTTACTTGCTGAGATCAACACAACATTTTGCAAGCAGGTATTTACACTGTGGTGTAGTACAACTGTGTCCTTTCAAGAGTCTATATGCTTTATATGCCTTTCCTGAGCGGTAATAACAGGTTGCCAATAAAAACAAGGCTTCCTCTGAGTGTACTAAGAACACATATGAAAAAAATGGCTATTATTCAGTATGTTGAATGGTAATCACTGTTTATCTGGCAATAAACAAGTTTAGCAACAAAAAATTAGTCATGTTATTTAATACAAAACAATCATTTGTTAATCCAAATTTGAATTGAGAAATACTTTACTGATAGAAATCTTAGTTCCCCAAGTCTTGATTACCTTCTTAGAAAGAACCAAAGAAATACAATGAAGACAGTAATGGTATTTTTATTAAATCCTTAAGAAAAGTGTGCACTTGTGCACACACACCCACACACCACACCTACCTTTAAACAGACTACCATAAACTGGCTCTTTTTTTTTTTGGTAATATTTTTCTAATAGACTCTTTGAGAGAACAGAAATTAAATTTCATGAGAGGGGAACTCAGGGTTATAAGGCTAATTATCAATCTGAGATTATTTTCTACATTAAAAAAAGGACAAGATTAAAAAAACACACCCTTATTTCTAATACCAAATATACACTAAATTATATACAATTATTATATCTAAGACAAAAGAAAAATTCTAAATTGTGAATACCCACAATGTTTAAACATTGAATGGACAGACTTAACATTTCTTTTTTTTTTTTTTTTTTAAAGATTTTATTTATTTATCTGACAGAGAGAAACACAGCTAGAGAGGGAACACAAGCAGAGGGACTGAGAGAGGGGGAAGCTTAGCGGGAAGCCTGATGTGGGGCTCAATCCCGGGTCTCCAGGATCATGACCTGAGCTGAAAGCAGTCGCTTAACCAACTGAGGCACCCAGGCGCCCCCAGACTTAACATTTCTATAGCAACGATAATTATACTGCCCTGCAATGGCAAGAGTGGAATTATTCAATCTGTCCCCCAGTCTTAATATTAGGAAATGCCCCTTCTGAATGAAATATGGCATTTTCCCCTTATTTACTGTCTCCCAAGCTGACAATCACTCACTTCTATCCTTGCAAGCTCCCAACCAATCCAGGTGAGGATCTATAGAGGGAACAACAAATGAGATAGAGGAAAAATCACAGATCTGTGCTCCTAAAACTGGGTTATGTAATAATGTCAATGGGCTGAGGGATGTTTAAACCCGTGGTTCTTAAGTGTGGTCCCTCTACCTGCATCAGCATGACTTGGGAGCTTGTTAGAAAGAGAAATTCTTAGCTTTATCTCAGACACACTAAATCAGTAATTCTGGGAGTGGAGACCAACAACTTGTGTTGTAACAAACCCTTCAGTTGCTTCTGATGCATGCTGAAGTTTGAGGACCACTGTTCTAAAGTACATGGTAAATTAGCCACATCCTCTTAAAAAGTTAACTTCACTCAAAATCTGGGATAAAAAAAAAAGTAGTTAACTTCCCTTAAAATCTGAGATTAAAAAAGTCAGTAATTTATAAGTTTACTCTTACAAAGGTTTTTTGGGGGTCACATATAGATACAAGCAAAAACTAACAGAACCCTTCCTCTCTGGTCCATCTTACAATTTTTCATGAAACCTTAGTACAAAAAAAAAGCAATGAAGGATATGTAGTGAATGTAAGAAATTTTTACATGTTAGTGGAATGGACCTAGTTATTTGTGCATCAGAAGCAAACAAATGAATAGGGAGCTCTACTGCAAGAAATTATTAATTTCACTGAATTGTAAGTGCTAATTCATATAAATTACAAAGTGTGATTTCTTCCTGATTTTGCAAAGGCCTAGTTTCCCCTTAAAAGTTCCCCCCTTTGTAAGTTTTTAAAAACTATTGATTACACCAATAAACAATGGCTCCCCCAAAACTAGTTTAACTTTTAGCCATAACAGTGCTTCATCAAATGTTTTGTTAACAAAAATACTTGATTATGTTTAGGTACATTTTCACACAGTAAAATTCCCTAATAACATAAAGATACCAAATATTCTGTGCGGTGTGTGTGATTTTAGTGTCATACTGCAGTTACCTTTTTGAAGCGTAATAACTTAAAATCTATCAGTTCAGACGGGAATATGGATTGGAACCTTAAACATATCTTAAGGTTAATGAAAGTATAAGATACTGAGTAAATCCAGAACAACCTGAAGAGTTGTGAAAGACATGGAGAGACCTGGGTGGTTTTGAGGCTCCCCAGAAATAACTTGACAGTCCTCAACACTGAAGCAGTGGTAAGGAGTTATAATGAAGCTAAAAAGCATAGACCATTAACAGATGGATTTCATCTGGAACAGTAACTAGCAACTGATTGACAGTGGTAGCCTCAAGTGCTAAGTTCAGAAAAATTCTAAGGCTGACCATGGCTTAACGATTAAGTGTGCAGATATAAAAGTAACAGGACCCATGGGGCGCCTGGGTGGCTCAGTTGGTTGGGCGACTGCCTTCGGCTCGGGTCATGATCCTAGAGACCTGGGATCGAGCCCCGCATCGGGCTCCCTGCTGCTTCTCCCTTTCTCACTCCCCCTGCTTGTGTTCCCTCTCTGGCTGTGTTTCTCTCTGTCAAATAAATAAAATCTTAAAAAAAAAAAAAAAAAAAAAGTAACAGGACCCAGAAATGTCTGCATGACATTTATTGACCATCCTTTACTTAGAGCCTTAATTAAAATATGTGATTAGGAATTAAAAGGTCCATAATATACTTTATAATCAGCAATAAAGTGAACGTTGACTCACTGTAAAGTCACCTTCACTGTAACATTGAGAAATCAATCATGTACTCGTTAAATTATGGTACATCCATTGATGGATACTCTAGAATTGTTAAAGAAAAAGAAAGACACAGATTTCCAGAATGCATTGTTAAGTGAAAAAAGCAAAAGCAAAAAAGAAGTTGTGGAACAACACTGAAGCTCCTCTTCTAAAAAGCAGATTAGGCTTCAAAAACTGAAAGGTCATTTCATGTAAGTCCAAAACAATTAACAGAGGTTTAGTCTTGCATCCTTCAGATACATTTCCATCAAATAAGAAGGTAAGTTAAGTCCCTCACTACTTTCAAATCAGGGAAGACACCTCTTCTTGATGTTGACTTGCAATGTAAATGAGCATTCTTTTGGCAAGACTTAGAAGTCTGAGGAAGTGAAGGTTCTCCTACCCTTGATAAAGTCTACAATTATCATAGAGAACTGCTTAGAGGTTAGAGTACTCTGCTTGCTGCCTTGTCATGAACTTATTAACATTATAAGTATTCAAAGGGCATAGAACCTGTGAAATCATCTATGATTTGTGACACACGTTTCATCTTGATTATCTTTCAAGTTCTTAAATCAAGGATGGGCAGTACAGCACATACATCAGAACTATGGACTCTAGAGCCAAACTGCTTGAGGTCAGATTCCAGCACCACCACCTACTAGCTTACTAGCTTCACGACTTATGGGAAATTAACTTCTCTGTCCCTCAATTTTTTCATCTGATCAATAAGATATATTGATCTCTAAAGGGTTGCTACCAGGAGTAAATGAGTTAATAAAAAGAGAGTACTGGGGATAGTACCTGACATATAGTAAGAGGGATATGTCCTATTATTAAGTTATCATTGGCTGTTTCCTAAATTTACAATACCTGAATAGTCATTTGATAGTAGTGTGGGCTACATATACATGACACTGAGCCACAGCTCAAATAATTCCACTTCATTACTAACTTTTCTTTTGCTGAAGGATTTCAGTTGCCTGGGCGCTGTACTTTTCAGATGTTGCATAATTCGTTCCATCCTTTAGAGTCATTTCTTAAGTTGACTACATCATTTACAACTTCAGGATTTTAATATTATTCCAACTTTTTATTTTCTCTACAGTTGTTTATATCCTACATTTCAATACTAACAGGTTTTATATTTGTTGTATATGATAGGACTTACTGAGCAACTTTCCAAGTGTCAAATGCCATATCAAATGTGACAGAAAGTGGATTGAACAGCTTTATGCAAATTCATCTGGAATCTTGCCTCAATTCTATGGGAAAACCTAATCGTCTTAATTTGAAGCCACTAATTCACAATCTTTTGGAGCCTAACTATAATAAACTAGAAACTGCCAATCCTTTAATAAACAAATTTAAAAAAAGAAAATATATGACAGCAAAACATGAGGGTTGTGTAGGTATCAATGAAAATATATGTAAGTGGGGCACCTGGGTGGCTTAGTTGTTAAGTATCTGCTTTCAGCTCAGGTCATGATCCCGGAGTCCCTGGATGGAGGCCTGAATCAGGCACCCTGAAACAGGCTCCCTGCTTGGCAGGAAGCCTGCTTCTCCCTCTCTCAGTTCCCCTGTTTGTATTCCCTCTCTAGCTGTGTTTCTCTCTGTCAAATAAATAAATAAAATCTTAAAAAAAGAAAGAAAGAAAGAAAATATATACATAAGTAAATTATGCACAATAAACCTTGCTTTTATATAACTGAGCAGAGTAGGGTAATCTACTACTGCATTATCTTCTAAGCCTCCCACTCTTCTAAATCTTTTCATTGGGATCGCAGACTCCTGTTGCACAATCTTACCCTCTCCTCTCTGAACTCCTGCTCTCCGCTGAAGGACCTGACAGCACTCTCAAAGGGATGCTACTTCTCCTCATATCCCACTTATATCAGAGTCAAGGTAAGGTTTCCTCTTTGCTTTTTTTTCTTTTTTTTAAAGATTTTATTTATTTGAGGGGCGCCTGGGTGGCTCAGTTGGTTAAGCGACTGCCTTCGGCTCAGGTCATGATCCGGGAGACCCGGGATCGAGCCCCACATCGGGCTCCCTGCTCGGCGAGAAGCCTGCTTCTCCCTCTCTCACTCCCCCTGCTTGTGTTCCCTAGCTCGCTGTGTTTCTCGCTGTCAAATAAATAAAATCTTAAAAAAAAAAAAAAAAAACTATTTCCAAGCACTACTCTTTGCCTGTTTGTGAAATTCCCCGCTCCTGAGTACATACCTTCTCATAACTCTCAGCTACTAAATTCAGAACATTCTGCTTCGTTAATGGAAGAATTTTACAGCTGGTTGGCTCATGGTCTTCTGCGCCCATGTTATTCACATACTTCTCTCAATACAACCTCATCTGGACTTAAGGCACTTCTCTGTGTCTTATTTACCAATCCCCTTCTGTGTTAACTTTCCTATATAGATTCTATTTCCTGGTTCCAGATCTTGTCTATATTTGTAATGTCCCTTGTCCTTTCCCTAATATCTATCTACCTTCTTATGCTTACAGTTAGGTTACTGAGCACTTGCTATTAGAGTAAAATCATACAACTGAGTACAAAGGTTCCACTAGCAATTCATACAAGAACACACAAAACACACAAAAATAAAGCTCATCTATAACCATAAAAAAAAATTAAAATTCTTGGCAAGTAATCCAATGGCAATGTCACAAAAAGCAGAAAAACTGAGTCAAGCAAACATACACCTGACTAAAAAGGCAGCACCATTTCTGGTTGGGAAGGCTATCTATAGTAAGATGTCAATACTTCTAAATTAATTTGGAGAATTATATGGTTACAGGTTATCACTGATCAAAATCTTTGTGAAATTTCAAAGCAATAATAAAATACACATAGAAAAATGAAGGATAAAAAAAAAGACTTCTTATCAAAGAGTGAACTGGAAAGAAGAAAATGATGGGAGACAGACCTTATGAAGTATTAAAATACAATATGGCACGATACTGAGTTAAAAACAGGTAATTAATGCAAGAGAGGAGAAATTCTGGAGACAGAACAAAATATATTTTTTAAAATTTAATATAAAACCAAGTAACATACCATATATAATATTGAATAAATTAATAATACCATGGATAAATTCTTTAAATTTTTTTAAACCAGCAATAACCACATATTCACTATAGTGGTAGAAAGATGATAATTTTCCACTACTGAAGCAATAGGAGAAAGTATAAATGACAAAGCTGATGAGTTCAGCTACATAAAAATTTTAAATAATAAAAACCAATAGATTTAACATTAAAAAGCAACAATCTGGAGCAAATATACAATAAAGATATAGCTCACAGAAACAGGAATAAATTTAAAATAAACACTTGAGAAAACATCCGGGATCCCTTATAGTAACAAAAATGCAAGACAAAATACCTCACAATTCTCAAGTAAGCAAAAATATTTTAAATTGATCAACTCTGATACTTATAGAATTATGAAGGAATTCTTGGTAACACCCCAAATTATTATACCTCTCTCTGCTGGGTTACCAACTGGGGAAAAAGTAATTTGTTGTAGAACTTATCACACTGTTTAAGTTGTAAATTCCATTCTAGAATATATAACACAAAGAAAGGACTTAAAAGAACAAAAAGCTGCTTAATTATCTATATTAGCATCTTAGAAAGAGAATTACAATTAGTGACAGAAACAAGACACATATTACTAGATGTTTACTGAACATTTATTACCATGCCAGAAGGCTGTGCCAAGTGCTTTAAATACATTAGCTTATTTTATTCTTTAATGTTATGAAGTAATTATTACCATCTTTATTTGATAGCTAAGAAATCTGAAATACTCAGACACTGAGTAACTTGCCTAAGGTACAAACTGCATATTTAAGTGACAGAGTTAAGGGTTTGTACCAAGGCTATAGACCAAACTCTTGCTCTTAGCCACAGAATATAGATTTTTCTAGCAAAAAAAACTGAAAAAAAAAAAAAGTACCTAAAGACTGGAACATGATTAAGTAAGCCACAGTGTAAAACCTGGAACAACTCTACAGTTATTTAAAATAGCATATAAGATATAGGAAAAAGTTTTTATGAATTAGTGCCAATTATAAAGGAAAAACAAGTGATCCCCAGAATCTTATATATGTCCTAAGAAATGACAGCATTCCATATATTTTATTCACTACAGTTCTATAGAAATGAAGAGATTACAAACCTTCAGCATACAGTCGTTCTGCAAGGAAAACTGCATCTCGGTAAGCATAGTGGTTTAGTGCTTGCCATATAGCAGCCTGGAAGTAGAGGAAAAAGAACATAAATAAACAAACATACTGAATCTTAAAGTAAGTCCTAGAAGACCCTTGCTTATAGTAAACAAATCAACAACCCTAGTTTAATAAAACCCTCAATGCCCATCACACAAACGCCCTAGTTTGCCAGAAAAGGCTCTTCACAGTACAGCTCCTAACGTATCTGAATTTACTCACTCAACTCTCCATGGACATTTAGGTCTCTGTGCCTCTGTATTTCCTCCCCCCCCCCCCACAGAGGAATGTGGACTCCCTCACCTATCTTGTTTTACAAATTGCTCATCCCTAAAGACCCAGCTTAATTAACAGCTACTTCATGAAGGTTTCCTGGCTGATTCCTAGCCATTTTTTTGGTAAACTGTCTCTTTTAAGTGAAGCACTCATATTTTGTTATAGTTACTTGTTTATAGATCTGCCACTAAGCTATACTGCTCTAAACTTACAACAGTGGTTTAAACAATTTTTCATGATATACATGAAATGTAGGTCATCCTCCACAAAAACTTTCCCACCTATTACCTTTAATGCTATCCTGTTCTCACCCACTCAAAGAAGCATATTAGGATACAATTAAGTAGAGCTATTATAGAAATAACCTTTAATCTATTTGAATATATTTTTCCATTATTTTATTTTATTTTTTTAGAAGATTTGTTTATTTTGAAGACAGACAGAAAGAGAGAGAGAGAGAGAGAGAACCTGAAGCAGACTCCACACTGAGCATGGAGCCTGACATGGGGCTTTACCTCATGAAATCAAGAGTCAGATTGCTAAACCAACTAAGCCACCCAGACACCCCATGTATTTTTTTTAGAGTTAGGAAACATACCTATAAAGTATATATCAAAAGAATATTTTAAGTAATAACAAATGAAAACATTCAGACCCATGTATTCACCATCTAGCTTAAGAAATAAAATACTATCGGGGCGCCTGGGTGGCTCAGTTGGTTAAGCAACTGCCTTCGGCTCAGGTCATGATCCCGGAGACCCGGGATCGAGTCCCACATCGGGCTCCCTGCTCGGCGGGAAGCCTGCTTCTCCCTCTCTCACTCTCCCTGCTTGTGTTCCCTCTCTGGCTGTGTTTCTTTCTGTCAAATAAATAAAATCTTAAAAAAAAATAAAATAGAAAGTATTACCAATATACCAGGAGCACCCTCCCTATGTGCTCATCAGTTACATAACCTCTTTCTGAAACCACCACCCTGAATTTTGTTAATATTTAGGTTTACTTTACAATTTGTATAGATATGTATGTATCATCTTTAAGCAATACAACATTTAGTTTTCCTGTTTTTGAATTTTAAATAAATGTAAAATAAGTACAATCATTTTGTATATATTCTGCTATGATTTGCTTTTATAATCCAATATTATATTTTAAAAATTCATTCTCAATCTGTGCAGCCAGAGTTCATTCATTTTGATTGCTGAATAAATAATATTTCCACTGTATATATACTAAAATGTATTTTATCTATTTATGACATATGAACATTTGGGTTATTTCTAGTTGTTTTTCCCCCCAGTTATAAGAGTGCTGCAAAGAACATTCTTGTATTTGTCTCTTGGGGTATCTGTTTAAGAATCTCTCTAAAGGGGGTCTGGGTAGCTCAGTTGGTTAAGTGGCTGCCTTCAGCTCAGGTCATGATCCCAGGGTCCTGGGATCAAGCCCTGCATTGGGCTTCCTGCTTGGTGAAGAGCCTGCTTCTCCCTCTCCCTCTGCCTATGATTCTGCCTACTTGTGCTCTCTATTTCTCTGTCACATAAATAAATAAAATCTTTTTTTAAAAAAAGAATATTTCCAAATTAGGATATATATTTAAGAATTAAATTATGGGGGGGTGCCTGGGTGGCTCAGTCGTTAAGTGTATGCCTTCGGCTCAGGTCATGATCCCGGAGACCGGGGAACGAGCCCCACATCTGGCTCCCTGCTCAGCAGGAAGCCTGCTTCTCCCTGTCTCAGTCCCTCTGCTTGTGTTCCCTCTCTCGCTGTGTTTCTCTCTGTCAAATAAATAAATAAAATCTTTAAAAAAAAATTTAATTATGGGGCTGCTGAGTTCATGTTCATCTTTACTTGGTTATGCAAATTATTTCCAAACTGTTGGTTTAATTTACACTCCTACCAAAAATGTATGAGTTCCCATTATTCCACATCCTTGTCTACACTACATATTATCAAAAAAAATTTATTTATTTACTTATTTTTAGTAATCTCTATACCCAAGGTACTCATGACCCTGGAATCAAGAGTCACATGCTCTAGTGACTGAGCCAACCAGGTGCCCCTAAACTTTTAGTTCTTACCAAGTTTGATAGATATAAAATGTTTATCTTGTGCCTTTAATTAGCATTTCTCTGAATATTAAAATGAGGCTGTGTTCACTGGTAATTTATTTCATGCTTATTGGTCTTCTGGCAAATGCCTGTTTATGTGTCATACATTTTTCTGTTAAATGATTTACCTTTCTTTACTATTTTACCCAGCATTTTTAGGAGCACTAAACCAGAGAGGTTTCTTTTTAAGTTCCAGTATGTCATAGAACACTAATTTTTAGTCTGTCATATAAATTATGTATATATAAATTATGTGTTCATATATATATTTATGTTTTACCTAGCATTTTTAGGAGCACTAAACCACAGGAGTTTCTTTTAACCTCTCTGGGTTTCTTTTAATTTTTAGACTATCACAAGATATAAAAGTTATCAATTTTTAAAAATTTATAAACTTTTAAATTGAGATATCTTAAAACTGATCATGATATAATAGTATTTTTTATTTCTAGAATGTATACCAGCTCATAATTTATTGAATTTAACAGAGTTACAATAAAATCAGCAAGATAGGATTACCTAATGAAGACCACTAGCTAATACTGTAACAGTAAAGTTAGATTACATTATAAAAAGTGATTAATATGCCTTGGATATAGTAAAAGCTTAAATATTTAAATGAATAAACAAATGTTTAATAACATTTCTATGGGTATTATTAATTATAATTTTTTATATTAAAATTCTAGTAATAGTTAATGACTTTCTTAGCCCAAGGGTGTATTTTTCTATTTCCTCAAGAAAAAAATGGTAGATGAATTTCATTTGGGGGTCTCTGGATCCTCTTGTTTAAGCTTACTGTTTATACAGTCCAGATTTTTAAAAGTCTCAGAGATATTCTAATTTGGCCACTTCCATCCAGATACAAGGGAAAGGAGGAAGGAAATTTAAATTTAATTTTGAATAAATTATACTAACCCAGACAGCATTTTTTCCCTCTAATATTAGTATTCTTAATCCAGTCATTTCCAACTACTTTAAGAACTACCTAAAACTGCTATTCAAAGTGTGGTCCTTAGAGTAAAAACACTAGTATCTTCTGGGAGTTTTCTGGGAGTGTGGCATCTCAGACCCCACCCCAGACCTATTAAATCAGAATCAGCATTTTAACAAGATTCCCAGGTGATTTATATGCATATTAAAGTTTGAAAAAGACAGATCTAAAAAAGACTTACTCTAATTAAACATATCCCCACTCAACTGACTCCCCAAAGCCAAAGAGGTTGTCTCATCTAATGTTAATTCAAGATTTTATGAATAAAATAATTTCTAATCCTTCAGGCTTTATCCCTTAGCTTTAAAAGAAAAGCCTAAATTACTCAAATTCCAAAGCCTTTTGTTTGTAGGGCTTCATGTTCTTTCTTGACCCCAACCCATTTCTTACACCTAATAAAATATCCTACATACTAGTAGAAATGAATCACAATACCATGTCCTCTCACAATCTACCCAAATTAGCTGGGGTACAAAGAAATTTCCCTTTGGTCTAAAATGTACCATTTTGCTCTCCCCCAATATGTTCAAAAGTAGCTGACATAACCTGTGGGATGATTCCAACAGTATACACAAAAAAATATGACTTACCTACTTTAAATAAAAGAAATCCTAGAATTTTTAGATACTTAAACTCTATACTAAAGATAATTTGCTGCCCTAAAGACTTATTGATCCCAACACCCCTAATCATAATTTCCAGAAGACAAAGGGGTTCCAAAATTGTAAATTTGTCATACTTCAGTTCTCTGCCAGCTGCCATATATGCTTATTTCTGGAATACTTCCATGTGATTTAATCCCACAATGTCCCTCAATCTCAAAGAAAGGAATATTTAGAATACTGAAATACCATACTACACACACAAAAAAAACCCAACAACAAAAACTCATTAATAATTGGAAGGTTCTCTATTACTTGGGAAGTAAAATAGATGGAAGGGATAAAAAAAGGGAAGGACATGAATACCAATAGGACCTGCTAAGAAGGACCATTCGATCACTGTATGATTATTTCCCAATTAGAGTCACCTAAATAAGGAAGGTACCAGACAGGCTGTGCTGAAATAGCCAGAATCCCCAATAAAACATTCTGTATTGCTCTTAATAATTCTCCACATACCATTAACCAAGGATCTGAGGTTCCTACTCCTTGACTTTATTTTTTTTTCAGATTTATTTATTTATTTATTTATTTATTTGAGGGAGAGTAAGCACAGCAGAAGGAGAGAGAGAAAGCACAAGCAGAAGGGATGGAGGGAGAGAATCTCAAGCAGACTCTGCTGAGTGCAGAGCCCCACATAAGGCTCGATCTCATAACTCAAGATCATGACCTAGGCTGAAACCAAGAGTCAAACACTTAACTAACTGAGCCCCCCAGGCACCCCTCCTTGACTTTATTTCTGATAACATTTGTCTGTGGTGGATATCAACAATATCTTCGGCTATTTAGAGTACAAAGGTATACTATTACAGTATGAGGAATTTTTTTTTTTTTTTAAACTGATTCCAGCATGACTGACCATGAATGAAAACCAAGGGTTAGGGGATAGTGTTATCTTCCTAACTTTTCTGAAATGGAGAGTTCTAGTACTCATTCATTCAGTAAATACTTACTGAGTGCCTACTATGTGCCAGGCAACTTTCTAGATTCTACGTAATTAACAAATTGTTTCTGTTCTCATGAAGTAGCTTTCAGTGTTGCTCCTATCTAGGTCAGTGGCTATCAATCCTTGCTTGACAATGTTCTATCTCAAATTCACTGCATCACAATCCCTGGAAGCTGGAATGGAGTTTAGATATCTTTATTTTTAAGCCTTTTCACTGGTAAGCTTTCAGTGCTCAGAATCATTCCTTTTTTTTTTTTAAGATTTTATATATTTATTTGAGGGAGAGAGACAGAGAGAGAGAGCACAAGCAGGGACAGGGGGAGAGGAAGAAGCAGAGGTAGTTAACTTGTTCTTTCCCCACTGAGCAGACAGCCCAACCTGGGGTTTGAGCCCCCAGACCCTGGAATCATAACCAGAGCCAAAGGCAAATGCTTAACCAACTGAATCGCCCAGGTGCCCCTCAGAGTCATTCCTTTACTCCTCTAAACAAGTAATTCTCTGTCCTTTTACAGCACACTCTTTTGTGAAAACTTGTAGAAGCTATGGACCTTCTTTCCAGAAAAAAGCACATGTAAAAATATACATACAGAAAAATCTGTGTACAGTGTTAGGGGTTCACAGATATTCTGGTTCATTATCACTGGTCTAGCTAATGGGAGACCTGACACAGAATAGATCCTGATACATAATCGGTTTCAATAAGTATCTGCAGGACTGAATTTAGAAAGAAAGGAGAAGAGACAAATTACTGACCTAGAAAGATACTTTTTCTTTCTTTTGCATACAGGAGACTACTATAGATCTAGGGCCTGGAGGAGCACTGCTGCTGCCAGGATTAGGAGAGATGCTCCTTGTCTGAAACTCAAGAACATCTTTTACCACATAAGGTCACAGATGGTGGGTTAAGTATACAAGAAATAATGAATGTATTGGTAAATCAGTTTGGGCACATTATGGGTTTAAATGATTTGAATGGTCTACTGTCTAACAATCACTTCAGAGAACTGCACCTAAAGAATGGTATCTAGAATCTATCCCCACTTTTCTAGTCCCACTCCGTAACAATCTTCTTCCATTTAAACTGTTAGCCTCCTAAATGGTCTCCTGCCTGTGAACTGTAAGGTGATCCACTGTGTCCCAGAATTACATTCCTCAAACATAAATATCATCACTGCTAAACAGAAGATGATAGTGAAAGGCCTGGGTTCAAATCCATGTTCCATAACTTACTAGTTCTGTGTCTTGGGCAAGTAACAATGTCTGAAGTCCCAGTCTCTTCATTTAAAACACACAAGAGTCCAGTAAAGAACATAATGGTTCCTAGCATATACCTAATAATTACTCAATAAATTTCAGCTGTGCCTTCATCATTATCATCATCATGTCTTCTTCCCTGATCAAAACCTTCTAATGATTCCTCCTGGATACCTCCACAAAGTTTACAAAATATCTACAGAATAAAGCACAAACTCCTTAGTAAACTATTCAAATCCTATCTGGCTTTAATCTCCCTTTTTCAGCTCTGGTCTCACATCTCACCAAAGCTGCCCATGGTCTAGAACCAGAAAAAGTCTCCATCAATTACTAAATATTCACTGTATTTTCATACCGTACAGTCTTTGCCTATTTGGGTTATCTTTTGTCTTTAACTTCTCTGTCTTTTGAAATTTTAGTCATCCTTTCTTTAAAATTCAGCTTACATGTTCCTCTGCCTTTCCATGAAACCTTTACAGATCTATCTCTTGCAATATTAATTACTCAATCCTTTGAGGTCCTAGACAATTTTGTTTTTACTTTAAAAAATATTAGGCTGTGAGTGCCTGTGTGGTTCAGTTGGTAAAGCATCGTTTGGCTCAGGTCATAATCTCAGGTTTACAAGATCAAGCCCCACAGTGGGCACAGAACCTGCTTAAGATTCTCTCTCCCTGTCTTTTTGCCTTCCCCCTCCCTCACCGGCTCATGTGCATGTGTGCTCTTTTTTTTCCCCCCTAAATAAATAAATAAATAAATAAATAAATAAATAAATAAATCCAGCTATTGATTAGATTTGGTTATATTATTTAACTACTTGCTTAACTACTTAAGTACTTGTTTCCTTCCAACTTCTTAAGGAAAAAAAGCCAGAATCTACTTTTTTCTGTAATTCCTTGGTTATACTACCTAACTTATTATTTCCCTAGTTATCCTAGATCACTGCCTTTAAACACAGTGCATGCTCAATAAATGTTTGTAGAACGAGTATTTGTTTGGAACTCTGAATCAATTTTCCACTTACTAAACTACAAATTTTTAGAAACCCAATCTGGAGATAAAATACAAGGGAAAGCGTTCTTAATATAATTAGCTTTTACTAATATGAATAAAAGGGAACATTAATGTTGACAATATAAAACAATACAAAATAACACGTTAGCTGTTTCTTCCTTGACACAATAACCTAAACATTAAAAAATAAGGAAGCAAGAATCTAGTAAGGAAATACCAGTTAGTCTGACAAAGGGGTTGGAATAGATCGGGTTTGGGGCAACAAAATCTGTTAATCATGTGATCTATTAATACCTGAAAGATGTTCAGATTTTTCTGGTTAAGAGCAACCTAGATTATGTCATATACTTCCCTTCAGATCAACAGATCACTTGCCTTATGATCTTACTCAATATGCCCACCCCATGCTTGCTCACTCTCTTTCTCTCCCTCTCCAATAAAAAAAATCTTAAAACGAAACAAAACAAAGCATGAAATATAACAAACTTGAGAGAATCAGATTCTTCAGGTGGGCTGTAGAAAGTCAATATACTGGATTTTCAAATTTCTGCCCACCATAAATTATAAATTTTGAATTATGAATTCAAAATTAAGAATAAGCCAGGCAGGGGCGCCTGGGTGGCTCAGTTGGTTAGGCGACTGCCTTTGGCTCAGGTTAAGATCCTGGAGTCCCGGGATTGAGCCCACAGCGGGCTCCCTGCCCAGCGGGAAGCCAGCTTCTCCCTCTCTCACTTCCCCTGCTTGTGTCCCTCTCTAGCTGTGTTTCTCTGTCAAATACATAAATAAAATCTTAAAAAAAAAAAGCCGGGCATTATTCCATAGGCACCTATTTGGTCACTGTCATTGTGGCTACTGTGCTTCTGTTTTGTTTAAAGTTTATTTAAGTAATCTCTACCCCCAATGTGGGGTTCAAACTCACATCCCACGATCAAGAGTTACATGCTGTACTGACTGAACCAGCCAGGTACCCCTATGTTTTTGTTTTTTTATCAAACAGTTAGGAAGACAAACCTTAGAACAAAAATATGTGGTGCTGGGAAGGAGTGAATGTAACAGCAGGTCAAATATACTACAGAATCTCTGCTATCTGGCCTACATCCCCTCTGTACCATGACACAGTAGTAGATAAAAGGTAATATGATAAACTATGAGTGTTTTCTTCAGAGAACCTCAACATTTGCACTAAGAATAATGCAAAAGAGTCATTCAGAAAACAGGTTAAAGTGTGTTCAAATCCAATTTGACTCAACAATTTCTGGAATGTTTAATATATTCTCCCAACTACCAAATCACAGCAGATGAACCCTAACCCTAACTCTCTAACACTTACTTATAACCAAGATGACCAAGAGCTTCATTTTAATCATCTGTAAAAGAGGATAAAAACCCCATCTCTGAGATAAACCTAGTATATTACTTGGTTGACTTCTAGATCCCCGCAAGAACGGATCTGTCCCTGTGGTGTTCCACCAGACCATACGTGACCTAGGGTTCTAGAACCATGCATATAGGTATCTTTCAAAATGACACTCATTTAAATTAGGCAACTACAATGAAAGGAAGACAATGAAAGGAAGAAACTCAAAAAACATTTACTTTCTAAGGCAGACCATTTCCCCCCCTGGATTACTTTAATAGTATCTTATTTGTCTTTGCTGAATTCTTTTCCACCCTATGAGCTTTTCACAAATCAGATCTCATCATATTATCCCTTTGCTTGAGATCTTTCACCGGCTTCTCATTGTCCTTAATAATAAAAATTCAAAGCACGAAACCAGGGTGATATAGTCCATGTTTACCTTGCCAATTCACTCTGTATCATATTTTCTTAGGTTCTCTGTGTCAGGACAACCACCTTCTTTCAATTCCTCAAACTTGTCAGGTTACCTTACTGCCACAGGTCCTTTAAATATACACATAGGTTACGTTACCTGGCACAGTCCTCTTTTCCTCCACAGAAATTTGATTTGTGTGGACTTGATTCATTCTTTGGACTTCTTTCTCAGGGAAGGCTTTTTTTGGGGACCTCTGATGAGGTCAGGTATTCTTACTACACACTCTAACGACATCAAGTCCCTTTCCTTTGTAATACTACAGGAGGAGACTAGTTGAGTAATATCTTCCTCGCTATAATATAAACTCCAGAAAAGTAGGGACTACATCTGGTTTTGCTCATTATTAAACTCCCAGCATCTGTTATGTACTTTGTAAGCAAATGCTTAATTAATATATGTTGAATGAATAAAAAACTGATCTTTGATATCTGCAAGTCGTCCCACTCTTAGCATCTTAGGTTAGTCTTAGCCTTAAGTTTCTCTGTATTATTATGTGATTGACCCTTGGACAACATGGGTTTGAACTACACAGGTTCAACTACATGTGGATCTTTTTCAATAAATACAGTACACTACTGTAAATGTGTCTTCTCTTCCTTATAACTTTTAAATAACATTTTCTTTACTCTACCTTTATTATAATACAGTATATAATACATATATAATATGTGTTCATTGACTGTTTATGTTATTGGCAAGGCTTCCGGGCAACAGTAGGCTATTAAGTTTTGGAAGAGTCAAAAGTTATACTCAGATTTTCAACTGCATGGGGGTTAGTGCCCCTAACTCCTGCATTGCTCTAGGGTCAACTATATATCCAATAGTTAAAATCTGAAAATCTCCACTTAAACTCTGTGGCACAGAGAATTATTCTTTTGTAATGAGAATAATTACCACCTAATTACTCCTTTATAAAATATGGGGATTTCCTAATAATCTACTTGCTTAATTTTGTTGTAAACAAAAGAACATGTAATAGAAAGACTATACTCAGGATTTAATTTTGGAGGTATGTGTTTGGAGGTCTGTGGGCCAAACTTCCAAGAGTGTGACTTTAGGGAAATTCTTTAACTTTTCTCAGCCTCAGTTTTCTCATCTGGAAAACAGAGCTCTATTTCTTGAACATGGATTAAATGACGTGATACGTATAGGGTGTTCCTAGCACATAGCAGACACTTAAAACCTTACCCTTTCCTGTCTCCCAATATAAACAAATTCAGTGCACCTACAGTTTCCATTATTATAACATCTCCCAGCATATCTGCCACAGTTGCTTATTTTGTTAACATAAAAGCCACAAAAGACCCAAATAATTCATAAGCTAACTTAGTATTATGGAACACCAGAAAGATTTGACACATATATACAATGGCCATAAAATCCTAGAACTTTGGATTTTTTTCTGTCCTAATAAAATTAAAGAAATGAAAAAGTATAATCAAAGATTTTATCCATTTCTGATATAGAAATTAAGCTTTGCTCAGAAGAACATCACTCCTTTATTACCAATTCTCAAAAGGGTCAGAAAGCGACAGTAAAGGCAGCCAACTCAGACCCTCATATACCACAGACATAGAACTTGCTGCTTGGAAAACCCCACATACAGCTTCCATCACTACTCTGCTCAGGCACCTCAAAATTCTTCAGTGATGGCATCTCTTTGGGAGGAACAGGGAGGGAAATGGACTATTTTTTAGGGTACTACAGATTGGTCGCTTATGAGGAGCAGGGCTAAGATTAGCCCCTTGGCTAGATATCTACTTCTGTTCAACTGCTGGTAGGGACCTGCCCCTAAAAGCATATTATTCAGTGCCTCACCTCAGGAGTTCTACAAATTAAAGCCAGATGGATGAAATGCTGCTGAAGTTATGGAGACAAACAGAGCAACACTGCCCCATCCTCAAAAAAAAAAAAAAAAAAAAAAAAGTTTAAAAGAGAATTCCTACCAATTAAATGAACAGGTTAGTCCTAGGTAGCAATAATTTAAAAGATGAACCAACATAAAATGAAATGGCAAAGTTCCTTCCTTGCTTGCTCTTCTTAAACATGTATTTATTATTTAAAATGTAAACAAACGTCTATAAATTCTACAACTAATTCAGACTTAAATGTGATCATATAAATTATTTTATTTTATTCTTGTTTTTGTCAAAAGAAAATAGCTGCCTTTCTTGGACCATAAAAGAAATGGATAATAGAAGCTTCAGACAAGATAAGAAGCTTTAAGGGAAAGAAAAGTCACTGTGGAATTTTCCTGTTAAACATTATAATCTAATTTCTAGAACTCTAATTTAGCTTAGGTCTACATCAGTGGTTCTCCATCTGGGTGATTTTGTCCCCCTAAGGGATATTTAGTAATGTCTGGGGTGGGGGGCTGGTAGTCACAAATGGAGGGGGCACGCAGTCAGTAGAGGCCAGGGATGCTGCACAATACAATACATACGACAGAGTTCCCCACAACAAAAAATTTGCTTGACCCAAACGTCAATAGTGCCAAGAATGAGAAACCCTGGTGTACATTACCATGTAACTGGATTATTTTACTAGCCTGTACGTCTCCCTAACTCTTATCTTGTCCCTCCTTCCCAACAGCACCAGATTAACCTTCCCAAAGCAGTGCTTTCATTACAAATTCTTCTGTTCAAAACTTATAATGGCTATTAATTACCAATACCTTAAACCCCTCAACCTGGGTAAGTCCTATATAATCTGATTCCTCCTGGCTAGCAAAACCTTATCTTCTTGTTCTTTTTTTTTTTTTTAAGATTTTATTTATTTGACAGAGAGAAACACAGCTAGAAAGGGAACACAAGCAGAGGGACTGAGAGAGGGAGAAGCAGGCTTCCTGCCGAGTGGGAAGCCCGATGTGGGGCTCGATGTGGGGCTCGATCCCGGGTCTCCAGGATCATGACCTGAGATGAAAGCAGTCGCTTAACCAATTGAGCCACCCAGGCGCCCTTTATCTTCCTGTTCTTAATTCCCATTCTAACCAAGGCTATGCTATTTTACCATTTTGTTTTGTTTTGTTTTGGGTTCCTAACCACCATTCTCAAATTTGGGCTTTAGCTCATGCTATTCCATGCCAAAAACATTCTTTCTCTTCTTTACCAATTCAAACCCTTCCCATCTTCTAAAGCTTTAAGTTCTACTCCATCAAAAACCCTTCCTATTCTTCCAGTCTACAAGGATCTACTTCCTGAATTTATTAGTATCTGTACAAATACATACTGACTTAAAACATTATCCAATTGTTCCTTTTAAACATTCTTATCTTCCCCAAAAGATTAGATACCTCAAAAGATCAGAGGTTATTTCTCCACATTTCTACTGGTTGATTTCATAAATATCTCTAAGTTATTTTGTTCAGAACAGATTGTCCTTCAGATTTGTCCTCCTCTCAAAGGATTCTTCATTTATTAAATGGTATCACCAAGATGAAATCCAGGCAGCTGTTCTTGATCCTCCACCCTCTCCAATTCAATTTGCATGTCTTCTTGGTTCTACCTCCAAAACAACTCATGAATATCAACCTTTTCCCTACTCCACTACTACCACTTCAGTCTTTTGGAAGAAGTCTCGCCTCCTTCCTCTCATTACTTTTCATATATAGTAACCAAGAAATCTAACATCTACATCAGATCAAGTCAATCCTCTTCTGAAAAATCCTTCAAGGATTCCCCATACACTTAGAATAAAAACTGAATCCCTTATAATAGCCCCCTATTAATATGCAACTCCAGCCACACTGGCCTCCTTTCAATTACTTCATTGCCAATTTCTGCTATGTTTTAGGGACTTTGCACATGCTGTTTTCTCTCCCTGTAATGTTCTTCAAATTACTGTTTCCTTCTCAACCTTCAGATCTCCACTTCAATGGTATTTGCTCAAAAAGGACTTTCTTAACACCATTTTTAGAGAAGATTTTCGAATATCTTTTATATTCTTCTGTGCTTGGTACATAACTGGTGCATAACATTCTTTACAATTTGATTTTTCCCTGAGACTGCTACTTAACTTTTGCTGTTTTGCAGTACCTCTTCTGGTGGTTCAGTTGCAAACCTGACACCTGGTCTTAGGTCAAGTCCCTCCTATTAGATCTCTCTCCTAACACTCTAATTATAGTGCCCTTTCCACGGTTTGTAATTATTAATTTGTGATTATTTGTCTAATGCTTTCTTTATAGATCATAAGCCCAAAAAGGGCTACATCAGGACACCAGTCCATAAAGGAATTAAATTATTATATTATTTGCAATAGACCTCCTCCTTCACCCCCATTCCCCAAAGCTTAGTCTCCCAGTTCAATACTATGTAGCACTGTCTTCAAGATATTATATTGTACCTAAATATAAGGTAATCTGGTTTCCAAAAGAAAATTTCATAAACAAATGTGTTCAGCTAACTTAAGTATGTAAGCTTTTTGAATAAAAACCAAATAGTCAAAAGCCTATTGATATATCAATTTAGTTACACATACATATTTTTTAAAAAATCACAAAATATATTTAGAAATTTTTATCTATTTTCATTGAACAGAACAATTTTACTAAAACTATTCACATCTGGGGTGCCTGGGTGGCTCAGTCGTTAACAGTCTTTCTTCGGCTCAGGTCATGATCCCAGAGTCCTGGGATCCAGTCCCACATTAAGCTCCCTGCTCAGCGCAGAGCCTGCTTCTCCCTCTCCCACTCCCTCCTCCTCTCGCTGTGTCTCTCTGTCAAATAAATAAAATCTTTAAAATAAATAAATAAATAAATCTTAAAAAAAAAAAGATATTGTTCTTCTATGTCTTATTCCAAGTCAAAAGCATTCCTTCACTATCTAAATCATCTGTCTAAAACAGTACTAGGTGTATAGTAACCACTTACTATACTGCTTATTAAGGTGATTTTTACAAGCCTTGTTTACAATTTTTTTCATTGAACACTTCTGTGAAGTTCTATCCCCAGGAATAATTGATAAATTCATTAAAATGTCCTTGCTTTTTTTTCTTTTTTTAAAGATTTTATTTATTTATTTGACAGCGAGAAACACAGCAAAAGAGGGAACACAAGCAAGGAGAGTGAGAGGGGGTGAAGCAGGCCTCCAGCTGAGCGGGGAGCCCAATGTGGGGCTCGATCCTGGAACTCTGGGAACATGACCTGAGCGGAAGGCAGGCGCCCCTGTCTTTGCTTTTTGTAAATCAATTTCATCAGGTGAATTTTATAAATATCCAAATTAACACTGCTTAAAGTCATTTAGGCTAGTGTCTTC
The DNA here is from genome assembly GCA_004023965.1 of Spilogale gracilis. Classification (NCBI taxonomy): domain Eukaryota; kingdom Metazoa; phylum Chordata; class Mammalia; order Carnivora; family Mephitidae; genus Spilogale; species Spilogale gracilis. The sequence continues at coordinate 6,407 of PITA01022475.1, read as the reverse complement.
CCCAAACAGTTCTATTAAAAGTAACTGACAGAATTTCTGCCTCATAATAGGAAAGATGATTGTGAAGACTCATAAAGTAATGTTTTTTTATGAGAGACAATCTGGAGGAGGAGCTAATATTTAGGCTTAGGTGGTTTATCAGATTGGCTATTCCATGGTAAAGAAAAAAACTTAAAAAAAAAAAAACAAAGCCACAGAAAACAGTTGCTCATCTTTCCTCTCATCTTTTTCCTATGCCTAGTAATTTCACGATGTCTTAAACATTTTCCAACTAACTCTCATACTGTACAATTACTTATCATAGTTTTTTTAAAAAAGTATCTGTCCTATTTTTATTTTCTCCTTACTAATTCTTCCCATTTTCAGCCCTATCCCTAATCAGTTAATCTTTTTCATTGTAGCTAAAGTTGCTTTTTTCTCCCACCCCTTCTTGAATGGATTCTTCTACCATAAATTACAAGCAAAACTCTCATGCAGCCATGTCGTAAAACTTCTTACCACCTTCCCCAAATCTAATGGACAAAGGTAGTATGGGGGGTGAGGACAAATTTTGACTTTTAAGTCTTAAAAATCCTGAAGTGCACTACTGCTAAGAGTAAGGAAAAAAGAGTAAATCTGGTGGGTACTATCTAGGAATAGACTACACATTTCTTTTCTCTTCATGTTTTTTATACAAGTGGAAATTGTTATTAAATAGTGGCTATAGGCTAACAATGAAACCAGTTTATCATTGAGAAGTCTTCTGGGGCCAGAGAAAGCAAATGTAACATTAGTTAAGACAAAATTACAAGAATATGAAACAGAAATTAAACAACCTGGAGTGATCTGCTTATCCATTTAAGAAGGTACAGATAACTTCCAATTTCACATTAGGCCTCAAAAAATAATCTTAAAAGGGATTCTTTACCAGTAAGAGGAATTTGGATGGCAAGAAATAACTCTGGAGGCATTGATACAACTTACAAACACGTAAATTTCCCAAGACTGAGTCCCATGTTACATTAGTTCAAATACTAATCGCTGTTATACATAAAGAGCTGTATGTAAAGAAGAAGCCAACTGGGAAAAATTCCTATTTCATCCTGCCTAGGAAAATTAAGGAAATATGGAAGTAGAGATGCATTAAAATATTTATCATTTGACATCACAGGCCTGTTATGTGAAGTAATTTCTGAAATCGATTTGCTTTGTAACTTGAAAGTAAAGCAAGCCTATAACTCAATGACAGCAGTTGGTAGAGGTCAACTCTTCTATTCAAGGCAAAGATCCTAGGGTGAGTGGAAAGTCTCCCAGACCTGTTCCATCAGTAAGGGACAAAAGATTCAGTTTCTTGAGATGGCAGGGGGAAAACGACTTGGCACTGCATCACACTTCAAATCCAATAGGGTTTCTCCCAAGCCAACAGAGCACTGTGCGTCAAAGCATACCCTGGTGTCGTAAGGACAATGAAATGGATGTAAAAATCCTTATTTGTTTTTCATTTCCTGAACCTCTTATCAACATGCATAATAAAACACTCCTGATCCCCATCACAGGTCACGGGGAAAACCCCCAGATTTGCCGTTGCCACCCCCGCCCCTCGTCAGAGGAGGCTGCCCCTCAGCACTGGGCCTTGGAGTTTTCTCTTCCCAGATCACTGTCGGGGGTCGGGAACGAATTCACTGAGCGAGGAAAGCAACGTGGGCTAGGAAGTCTGTTACCAAAACAGAAATCGGGATTAAAAATACCGATCCTATCGTCCCTCCACCCTCTCCCGGAGCACAAAAACAAAACCAAACACCCCCCGCCAACTTGCCCCACCATTATGAAGGTGGCCCAAGCACCGATCAAAGGTGCCTCCCAATCATCCTCTGGGCGAGAGAGCACCTGGGACGAGTTTTTGGCCACCCCCCTCCGCCCCCCGCCCCCCGTCTCTCATCCCGGCCGGGACCAGGCCCCTGGACTGACAGGAGGGGCTGGCCGGACGCTGGCCTGCCGCGGTAAGGACACATTCTCGTCGAACCGCGCTCACATCGCGGTGGAAGCAACGCAGGACCTGAGGTAACACGGCTCGGGCTGCGGGCGAGGCCTCGGAGCCGACGAGAAGACAGGTAGGACCCGGCAGCAGGGGGAGGCGGGGGAAGCAGCGGGGCCTAGGCCGCACCAGGCCGCGGAGTGGCCATACGCGGCTTCCCGGCCGAGGCTTCGAGCCAAGCCTCAGCGAGCGGGGTTATCATTACCTGGACGGGTTCCTGCAGCACCGTCATCCTTGAGGCTCAGGCCCACTTTCTGCAGTGCCTCAGGCCCCCCCCCGTAGTGCCTCCGGCCCGGCCAGCCCCGGCTCATTTAAACTCACCAGCGACCGTTACCGGGGATGGGGGAGGCCGAGCGATTGCCGAGTACCTCCGAGCGGGACACGGAAATACCCGAAATGGAGAGATCCGCGCGGGAGCTGGACGGAAATGCCCGAAAGAGGCCGGAAAGGCCCGAGGCCGATCGGCGGAGGCGGAGACCGTTGCCGGAAACTGTCGAGGTTTCCCGGAGACTACCGAGTCCGATACGGAGTGTAGTTTTCTCCTCTCGGCCACGCCTTCACACACGCACGCCACGCCCAGTCGTCTTCCCTATAGGCTGGGCCACGCCCAGTCGGCGACTGGCAGGCTGGGCGTGACTTGACCCAGCAGGCGTGGAGCGTTACGTGGCCGGGCTACCGTCTCCACTGGCCCCTCAACCTTTGCGGATCAATTGAGGCACGGGAGATTAAGCAGAGGGTAAAACAGGAGAGTTTGGGGATGACTTTAATCAAGAAGTATTTGTCTGTTGAATTTAGTTCATTTATCATTTTAGAAGTACCTATCATGGCTCAAAGGGAAATGGGAAATTTGGAAGGATTGCCACCGTTCAAAGGTTTAGTATGTACCGGGTCTGTGCACACTGAAGAGGTTACGGTCTCTTTCAAGGACAAGCAATGTAGCGGAGTGCTGCGTTATGTGGTGCCCATTTTTTTTTAAAAGATCTTATTTATTTATTTGACAGGGAGAAAGCACAAGTAGGCAGAGAGGCAAGCAGAGAGAGAGATCACAAGTAGGCAGAGAGAGCGGAGGAAACAGAATCCCTGCTGAGGGGAGAGCCCCATGCGGGCTTGGATCCCAGGACCCTGGGATCATGACCTGAGCCGAAGGCAGAGGCTTAAACCCACTGAGCCACTCAGGCGCCCTATGTAGTGACCATTTTAAATGACCTCAAAATGAAGAAGAGAGGGAAATAAATTGGGATTAAGATGAGGAAATTTCCATGGAAAGAAAAAGGGAGACTTAAACTGGATTCTGAAGGATGGGTAGAATTAGAAGAGAAAACTGGTAAGTTGAGGGGAAGCAAAAATAAGATCAGTCTGATAAGAGTTAAGGCATTAACGAAAAATTACTTAGGTGACTTAATCATGGAAAATCTCAGAAGGCAGACAGAAATTTTTATTCCTGTTAGGAAAGACATTGTGGTGTGTTGGGAAATGCGGATTTTAATTTCACCTCTGGCGCTAAATAGTTTTGGGATCTAGGCAAGTCACATCTCTGAACTTCTATTTCCTTAGTCTGAAAAAAATGACTAAAAATTGAATGCATTGCTATGTGTTGGTGTGTCTAACACACAAATGGGCTCTCAAATTTCTTTCCTATCCCTCTTCCCCCAAAATGTGTGAACCAGGGAACTATTAAAATTTTATTTTTTGGTAGATGATGAAAACAGTTTTTGAAAATTGTCTTAGGCCTAGATCTGTAAGTCAGACCCCATAACTTCTCATTGATTAAAGCAAGCCACACTGCCAACCTGCATTCAAGGGTTGGAGAAATAGACTCTACCTCTAGATGGGAGGAGTAGCAAAGTGACACTGCGAAAGGCTTGTGCCCCTGAGGGATTGGTTGCTGGACCATCTTTGGAAACAATCTACCAGATATGAGATGAGAATCTAGTAATGGTAATGGAAAGAGATGGATAAAAGATACCACCCTTAAATTCTGATGCTTTGGGGCGCCTGGGTGGCTCAGAGGGTTAAGCCTCTGCCTTCAGCTCAGATCATCATCTCAGGCTCCTGGGACTGAGGCCCACATCGGGCTCTCTGCTCAGCAGGGAACCTGCTTCCTCCTCTCTCTCTGCCTTTGTGATCTCCCTCTCTCTGTCAATAAATAAAATCTTTAAAAAAACATTCTGATGCTTTGAACTGAATGCAACACTCCACATTTATTCTATTAAATGCGGAGAATGATGAGACTATTGCTTTTATTAACTGGATGACTTCTATAAAGTAGACTAAAGTTGTATTTGCATTTTAAATTGTTACATGGCATTGTTCATGCTATGCTTGTGGTCACTTTACACACACACAGCTCTTTTTCACGCAACATGCTGCCCAACGCAGCATACATAATGATGATATTTTTGTGTGTGAAAATGTTTATTTAGAGTCAGAATTTAAAGAGACCGTGATGCTTGGCATTCTGGCTCTAAACCTTAGAATTTGCTTAATGCGTGCCCTCTCCACCCCCCCCCCCCAAGACATCTCTTTTCTAACTGTTCTTCACTGGGCTAATACATCTGTTGTGGTTTTCTGCTCATCTACAGCAAAGCCACATTGTTCGAAGTTGTGCTTTGGTGGGATCTCTTAAAGCATTTTTACTTCCTTCTGTGTTCCTGACTGACCTACTTAAACTTGCCATCTAGCAACCACTCGGGCATCCTGCTGTTTGTCATCCATTATCCACATATGTTTAGCTGGTGAGCAGATCTGGATTGTAATAAGCATTATTCCAAACATGGAAAATTATCTCTTCTCTTTAGCCTGCTTGTTGGTCTGTTACATGTTCAATCAGATTTGGAGGCAGCTTTTAGGGAACTATTCAAGAAGTTAGACTTGATATTATTGCCAAGATGCAAGTCGCACTAATATAGTCCCCAGAAAGCTTACTATTCTGAATTCCTTCAGTACCCCCTGTCTGTATCCTTCTTTAGACTGTTGAGGATGCAGTCTCATCCTTCTATTACCTGACCTTGAGTCTTTTATCCCTGTGTTTCCTCCTCCCTCTTGGTCAGATCCTCCCCTTCCTTTGGCATCTCTGATCACATAGTCGCCTAGTTTTCCTTCTACTGCTCTGTTTTCATCAGTTTCCTTTGACCATCTCAAACCGCCCCCCCCCCCCGCTGGAATGCTTCAGGGACCTGTTCTAGGCTTTCTCCTCACCCTATGCTTTCTTTCTTTTCAAACCCTTCCATCCTCTTGGCCTCCACTTTCATCTAAAATTGTTCCGGGAGCACCTGGGTGGCTCAGTCAATTAAGCATCCGACTCCTGATTTCGGCCCAGGTCATGATCTCAGGGGTATGAGATCAAGCCCCAAGTCAGGCTCTGATCTGGACTTGAAGCCTGCTTAAGAATCTCCCCTTCTCGCTCTATCTACTCTCCCCCCAAAAGAAAATTGTTCTAAAATCTCTATCTCTAGCCAGTCTGCTTCTTAGAACTCCATATCTGAATGCCTAGCTGTCAACTGAACATCTCACAGGTGTTTGTTCAGAATGAAATCCCCCATCTTCATTCTTGAAGCATTCCTACCCCATTTTATTTATTTTATTTTATTTATTTTTTAAAAAGATTTTATTTATTTATTTATTTGACAGAGAGAAACACAGCTAGAGAGGGAACACAAGCAGGGGGAGTGAGAGAGGGAGAAGCAGGCTTCCCGCCAAGCAGGGAACCCGATGTGGGGCTCGATCCCGGGTCTTCAGGATCATGACCTGAGCCGAAGGCAGTCGCTTAACCAGCTGAGCCACCCAGGCGCCCCCTACCCCATCTTATTTATTTATTTATTTATTTATTTATTTATTTATTTATTTATTTATTTTTGTTACTAAAAAAAATTTTTTTTCCAGTGTTCCAAGATTCATTCCCCATTCCCCTCACCCAGTGCTCCATGCTTTAGGTGTCCCCAGTACCCACTACCAGGCTCTCCCATCCCTCCACCCCCCTCCCTCCAAGTCCCTCAGTTTGGCGGGACTTGTGTCCAAAGTCTCTGTTGTTTCGTTTCCCTCCCTAGATTACCCTAGTTCCCATTTACTTTCCTTCTCCCACTGTCCTCCAGTTTACCCCTCATGCACCGCAAGTAAGTGAAACCATGTGATACTTGACTTTCTCTTCTTGGCTTATTTCACTCAGCATAATCTCTTCCAGTCCAGTCCATGTTCCTACAAAAGTTGGGTATTCATCCTTTCTGACGGAGGCATAGTATTCCATTGTATATATGTACCACATCTTCTTTATCCATTCATCTGTTGATGGGCACCTTGGCTCTTTCCACAGTTTGGCGATTGTGGCCATTGCTGCGATGAACATTGGGGTGCATATGGCCCTTCTTTTCACTACATCCGTATCTTTGGAGTAAAT
>PITA01022474.1:0-30281 GCA_004023965.1 Spilogale gracilis | reverse complement strand
TGAGGCCTGGGACCCGTGGCCAGTGGAGGCCACACCAGGCCCTGCCTGTCCAGCAGAAACACTCTCCCCTCCACTCTCATCACACACTGGGAGATTTGCATTTTGTGACAGGACCCCAGGAATGGGGGAACTCTCATCTCTTCCCAGTGTCTGACCCAGAAGCCCCAGGCCAGGCATTGTTCTGGCCCAATAAGCCCCCTCCAGCCCTACTCCCAGCTCTGTCCGTGGAGGGACTCCAGGGTCCTTGTCCCTGAACAGTCTTTCTTCCTCTTTACAACCCATCTCAACTCCTTGGAGCCCCTCCATCTCTTCCCTGTTGTTACCCTCCTGGCCAACACACCTGGGTCTTCCTAGCTCCTTGCCATCTGGCTTCTCCAACAACCAGAACAAACCCCTCTTGGACTTTCTCTCCTCAGCCTACTTGATCTAAGCAGAAAGGGCTCAGAAAGCACCAAGCGAGGTCCTAGCCTTGGTCCCATACTCTCTGTAGAACCCCCAGAGTCACACTTGTATCAGGTAACATCATCCCCTCCTGGATTCTCTCTGCATGCCAGGGTCCACCCGGGCTCTCAGCCCCAGGCCTCCTCAACCCCTAGGCAGTGGGGCATGATTGGGAAGGCCCAGTCTCAGGCAGATCCCAGCTCCTGTCAAGATCCTGTGGGTTTCTCGGGAGCTGGCAGCCTTAGGGCTCTGATCTGAGTGTGAGCTCTCTTCCAAGCTGCACATCTTGTCCCATCCCCAATTTTACATCTTTTCCACTCCCCTGGGTACACTGTCACTCTTGAACCCTTGCTTATAGAAGGTATCATTGTGTTACTTGTGCAGAGAGGACTGGGAGGCCCTCCCTGAGCCCCCAAACAGCTTCTCACATCTGGGCCCTGAACTGACCACCTTGGCGAAGGCAGAGGTCTTCCCCTCCCCAGGCGCAGATCCTCCACCACAGCCCCCTGCCCAGTAGCCTTGTATCTCTCTGCCACCTGCCAGCATCACCCCTCATGGACTTGCTTCCTTCTACCTCATATGCACTCAGTTCTCGGCCCTAGACACATAACCACACACATGCACAAATCCGTGTCCTCATTAGTGCTTGGAGCAGCCTGCCCACTCCCTGCTTGCCCTGGAGTCAGACATGAGAGTGTTGTCTCCATGCACTGACATTACCACTCTGCTGCTCCTGGTTTCTCTTCATGGTACTGAATGGTGACTCTATGTCAGAAATCCTGGGTCCATTCAGTTCTAAGGGTGTTCAACGGCTCTTTGGTCCTTCACTCTCTCTCCACTGGGTTTCAGTCATTTATGTCCATGAGAATTGCAACCTTTCATCCACTTAGAAGCTCCATAACTTCCTATCTCCAGGTTTTTGAGAAAAGTGCTCAGCCTAGCATGACCCAACTCAATCATTCTATCCCGGCTTGGTGTTCAGGACTCCACTCATTCGTTCCCTTCTCTCAGACCTGCTAAGGGACCAAGATCTGCTTCACTGACACCCATAAACATTTTGACGCTGCCCATCCCTTACCCTGCTGCTGACGTTGTCTTTGCCTGCCCCACTTGCCCAGAGCAGAATGTGACACACAACAGCAGGTACCCAACATTGACACTCTTCATAAATAAGCCACACATCTGTCCTATCCCATCCAGGGAGTCTTCAGAGCCAGCTCTTCTAAGAACAGGGAAGAGCACAGAGAGAAGGACTCAGAACACATGATGACAGGGCTTCATAGAGGGGCAGGGATGGTCTAGCAGTACAGCGTTGGTCATTCTCAGAGCATCCAGAGGTCAGAGGAAAGAGAGAAACCAGAGCTTGAGGTCAGGATGTGCAATGAAGGAATCTCAGGCTAGCCCATGTACACACCAGTGGGCTTCCCACCATGGTCTCAGGTAACCCCTCAGCTCCCTTGATCTTTCTGGGGTCTCACCCACTAGGCCTGCGTTGGAGGTCAACATGGCACTTACCTGGATTGGGTGAGTGGCAAATGGGTGTGGCCCTGTGAAGAGTAGGTGACTATGGCCATCCTCATGACTGGGCTGGGAGGAAGGACATGGTTGTGAGAAGTTTCAGAAGGAAACCTATGGCAATCAAGGAGGGAGTGCATGACAGTTTCCCTGCCCACACCTCAGCTATTTTATTTTGGAGCCTACTTTCCAAACCCCAGAGCTTCTTGTAACTTTAGCAAAGAAATTCTGAGGTCTGTGAGATGGGTAGGCTTCCTGGAAGAGTGTGCAAGAATGGCATCCTGATAAATCCTTATATTCTCTCCAAAGACACACACACACACACACACACACACACACACACACACACACACGAGCATGTGCACAGTGCAACTTAAGAAGAGAGACACCTTCACACTCTTGCAAGAGGGCCTCCCAAATGTCCTCTCCACTACTGAAACATATTTTGGAACTCCTTCTCCACTTCCCTCTCTTCTCAAAAAGCTATTCTCTCTTTTGGTAACCATTCATATACACCTCTTCCTTTCCTCCCCTTGGTCACTGTTTTCTTGTCTGCTGACTCTCAATATCCCTTACCTAAACTGCTCTTGTTTTTTCTCCCAACTCATTTTACCACTATTATCAGATTTTTCTTCCTGGAGCACAACTTTGATATTGTCACAACCCTAAACAAGAATTATCTGTGGCTTCCTATAGGTTACAGCAGAAAATTCAAGCCCCATGGTCTGGTTTTATGAGTCACTGTGTTTTGGCTCCATGCTGACCCATCTGGCTTCATCACTCAGCCCTCCCCTGAGTTATAACCCTATCCTGCACCCAAACGGACCTCTTACTCCACAAGAAGTCTCCCTATTGGTTCCTGTCACCCTGTTTTCCGATCCTTCAAGAAACAGATCAAATTTCACACCCCTTGGGAAGCCATCCTTGAACTTTTTCTGTGAATTCTTAATTTTCCCTTAAAATTTCTGAGTGCTTTGCCTTTTCTTTTAGCCCCTGGCATCATTAAATCAAGTGTTTATTTATTACTACTGTTTTGCTTGTTTCCTAATCTGTTAGGTCCTCAAGGGTAGACTATATCTCCAGCAATATGGTCTGACTCTCAGGCAAGAGCCAGTCAAAGCTACCATGACCCAGTGGAATGACTGTGATCTGTCCTTCTTCCCTGTTTCAAGACATTTTCCTGGGCTCTGTGCTCTTGACCTGAGGGATGCTCATGCTCACTGAGCTAAAGAGCTGTGTACTCTGCCTAGAAGAGGGAAACAAAAGCCTACTTTGTGAACCTCTTCAGCATTTCCTCCACAAGTCTCTGTGATTCTTCCCAGTATTCTTTTGCGGTTTTTGACCTGAAAACCAAGAAGACATTGGTCAGCAGGACTACGTGCCTCCATCAGGTAGGCGGCATTTCTGCCTCCCCACCTCCCACAGTCCCTTTGGCAAGCTCATCCCCAGCCCGCATAGCTGATGTCTGCCACACACCCTCAGCAACCTTAGTGGGTCACCTTGGTGGTGACTACCATCAGTGGAAGTGGTGGGGAGGATGACCACATAGACCCACATTTGAGGATGAGGGACTTTTGATACAAACCCAGATGGTTGGTCCTGTTAGATGAAGCTGTTAGGCAAAGAAGGAAGGAGGATGGAAAAGTCCCCAGTAATTCTGATATGTTGTACTCTTGGCTCCCCACTTACCAACACATCGATAGAAGCCCTGGCCTCAGCCACAGAGGATGTGCTACTATGACTATTTTATCTCCCACTTTCCTATCAGTCTGCAAAGCTGGACCATTCTGGACACAGGAGGACTTTTCCAGCCCCACTGCCAGGGAAGGGGCTGGAATAGGCCCAGGACAGTGCTGTCCTGGTATCATAATGCTCCAAGCAGCAGGGAAAGCCATGGGTCCTTCCTGTCCCTACTTTCAGTTTCTTGTTCCCATTGGCTCCCATGTTAATCCCTGGATAGAGTGTAGGAGGGTGAAGATTGATGCCTCATGATGACCCCTTCTGCCTAGGTGGGAAGCCCTTAACTTTGCCCTGGCTGCCCAGGGTTCAAAGTTCTTTATAATGCCATATCTCTGTAGGTCTGCACAATTCCACATTGTGGAGGCTTACTGACTAAGTGTTTTTGTCAGGATTCTGTGGATGGTTAGAGTGAAACAGGCTGGTGCTGATGCCTGCACTCTTTCCCTGGATCTGTGCTGGTTCCTGCCTTTTCCATGTCATATGAGTCAGACAAAACCACAAGGAGGCTCTTCCTTTTCTTCCAATTATCCCTATGTTCATTTAGATCCCAAATGTCATGTTTACATGTTTTTACATATATGTCCTACACATCCAAAAGCATCCTTCTTCACTCCACCCTTCCTTCTGTCTCTAAGCTGCTTCTAAAACTGTCAATAGATGGTGAGGGAATGAAGGATAGATGATCCTAATTATGTCAGGATTATCATTCATGGAGCATGTATATATGAGGCACTTTACATTCAGGATTTTGAATTCCTGAACAGCCTTGTGATATCAGAATTATTTCCATTTTACAATCAAGAAAACTGAGGTTCTCATAGGTCAAAGAATTTGGCACAATTTCCATGGATAGCATGGATCTGAACCCAGATCTAGTTGTAATGCCCATACTCTTCCCATTGGACTTGGTAGACTGGGATGACACTGATGGAGAATAGTTGGAAGAAAGGCAGGCAGGCACAAGTGGCCCCCACCCTAAGAAGAAATCACCCTTAAGAGGATTTTACACCACCCTGGAAGGAACCCTCCACCCTTTCCCATGTGATCAATGACAAAAACCTGATTGGTTGACAGGTGCAGGGAGGGTTAATCAGATTAAAATAGCCTGCCAACAAGCTCATCAAAACCCTTAGACTTAGAAACTCAATGGCAACCCTCTCTTGTCCCCTCCCTCTTCAGGAGCTTTGTACTATCACTTTACTATGGATCAATAAAATTTGCTCTGCTGATTCTTTCTTGGAAGCGACATAAGCAAGAACTGTGGGCACTAAAGGAGAAGGAAATCCTATAACAACAGAAGAGTTTGGTGGCATTTTTAATCACCTTTCCCCCACTCTTTTTCTAGTCGGGTTGCAGTTTGAGTTGATAGGTGATCCAATTCCAAGTTCTCCTTGAACCAGAAGGAACAGTGTGGACTTACTTATAAATTATTGTGTACACCTTTTCTCTAATCTGGCTGCAGGGGTTAATTTAGGATGTTCAAAAGTAGTTGTGGACAGAAATAAGTTTAGAAAGCTACACATATGTCCAGCCAGAAGCATATTCTGTGAACACCTTAAACTTTCACCTTTTGTTTATCCCTAGGTTTAGAACAAGCCTAGCTAAATAGTAAAGGACTGCCCACTGAATAACATCTGCAGCATTGGAAGAGGTGCTTTTCTCTGTGTCTTGTTTTTTTTTTTTTTAAATGTCGTTGTGTTTTTATATTTGTTTCAAACCGCTGACATTCAAAGGCATCTCTGTCAAAACATAAGCTGAAAATTAGCTAAAGGAACAGAAACTCTGTGCCCCACACAAGATATGTTCTTTGAAAAAGTAATTTGGAAAAATTTCAAACAAATGAACTTCTACACATATCTATAATAATGAACAAGAGCAAAACAACCCTGAGACCAGTGAGTGATTTTTTTTTTCTTTTAGAAAATCTTATTTCTGGGGCACCTGGGTGGCTAAGTTGGTTAAGTGACTGCCTTTGGCTCAGGTCATGATCCCAGAGACCTGGGATCAAGCCCCACATTGGGCTCCCTGCTCGGCAGAAAGCCTGCTTCTCCCTCTCTCACTCTCCCTGCTTGTGTTCTCTCTCTCACTGTGTTTCTCTCTGTCAAATAAATAAAATCTTTAAAAAATCTTATTTCTATTATTTCTACAGTTACATTATTATATTATTAACGATCAAAAACTGAATTTTCAACAACAGCAAAATCAAAGAAAGAAAAATTACAGAATGTACAAAGAAATAGAAGAATACTGTTCACTCAAAGAACTAAATAAATTTTCAGAAGTCAACCTTGAGTAAGTCAAGGCATCAGACTTAAAGCTGATATAGCCATTCTGGAAAACACTCTGGGGACTCCCCAAGAAGTTAAAAATAGAGCTACCTATGACCCAGCAATTGCACTATTAGGTATTTACCACAAAGACATAGAGGTAGTGAAGTGAAGAGGCACTGCACTCCAATGTTCATAGCAGCAACGTCCACAATAGCCTGATTGTGGAAAGAGTCGACATGTCCTTGGACAGATGAAGGGACAAAGAAGATGTGATGTGTGCATCATCTTTGTTCATTCACCTGTTGATGAACACATGGATTGCTTCCAAACCTTGGCTACTGTAAATAATGTTGCAATAAACATAAAAGTGCATATAAAAAAAGATGTGGTGTGTGTATGTGTGTGTAGACACAATGGAATATTACTCAGCCATCAGAAATGATGGATACTTACCATTTACATTAATGTAGACGGAACTGGAGGGTATTGTGCTAAGTGAAATAAGTCAACCAGAGAAAGAGGATTACCATATGGTTTCACTCATATGTGGAATATAAGAAACAGTAAAGAGGATCATAGGGGAAAGAGGGGAAAACTGAATGGGAAGTCATCAGAGACTTAAGGAGAGACTCTTAATTATAGGAAAAAAACTGAGGGTTGCTGAAGAGGAGGTGGACAGGGGTTAGGGTAACTGGGTGATGGGCATTGAGGAGGGCACGTGACATGAGGAGCATTGGGTGTTATATGCAACTTATAAATTATTGAACACTACATCTGAGACTAATGATGTACTATTACATTTTTGTGAATTGAATTTATTATTATTTTTATTTCTTTATTAACATATAATGTGTTATTTGTTTCAGGGGTACAGGTTTGTGATTCATCACCCTTACACAATTCAAAGCACTCACCATAGCACATACCCTCCCCAATGTCTATCACTCAGCCTCTGGCAATCCTCAGTTTTTTTTCTGAGATCGAGTCTCTTACAATTTGTCTCCCTCTCTGGTTTCATCTTGTTTCATTTTTCCCTCCCTTCCCCTATGATCCTCTTTCTTGTTTGTCAGATTCCTCATATCAGTGAGATCATATGATAACTGTCTTTTTCTGAATGACTTATTTCGCTTAGCATGATACCCTCTAGTTACATCCACATCATTGCAAATGGCAAGATACATTGTCTGTTGATGGACACCTAAGCTCTTTCCATAGTTTGGCTGTTGTGGACATTACTGCTATAAACATTGGGGTGCATGTGCTCCTTTGGATCACTACATTTGTATCTTTAGGGTAAATACCCAGTACTGCAATTGCTGGATTGTATGTTGCTCTATTTTCAACGGTTTGGGGGAACTTCCATGCTGTTTTCTAGACTGTCTGCACCAGCTTGCATTCCCAGCAACAGTGTAGGAGGGTTCCCCTTCCACATCCTTGCCAACACCTCTCATTTCCTGACTTATTAATTTTAGCTGTTCTGACTGGTGTGAGGTGGTATCTCACTGTGATTTTGATTTTGATTTCCCTGATACCAAGTGATGTTGAGCTCTTTTTCATGTGTCTGTTGACCATTTGGATGTCTTCTTTGCAGAAATATCTGTTCACATCTTCTGCTAGTTTCTTGATTGGGTTATTTTTTCTTTGGATGTTGAGTTTGATAAGCTCTTTATAGATTTTGGATACTAGCTCTTTATCTGATATGCCATTGGCAAATATTTTCTCCCATTCTGTCTGTTGTCCTTTGGTTTTGTTGACCATTTCCTTTGCTGTGCAAAAGCTTTTGATCTTGATGAAGTCCTAATAGTTCATTTTTGTCCTTGCTTCCCTTGCCTTTGGTGATGTTTCTAGGAAGAAGTTGTTGTGGCTGAGGTCAAAGAGTTTACTGCCTGTGCTCTCAAGGATTTTGATGGATTCCTGTATCACATTGAGATCTTTCATCCATTTTGAGTCTATTTTTGTGTGTGGTATAAGGAAATTGTCCAGTTTCATTTTTCTGTATGTGGCTATCCAATTTTCCCAATACCATTTATTGAAGAGGCTGTTGTTTTTCCATTGGGTATTCTTTCCTGCTTTGTCAAAAATTAGTTGATCATAGTGTTAAGGGTCTATTTTTGGGTTTTCTATTCTGTTCCATTGGTCTATGTGTCTGTTTTTGTGCCAGCACCATGCTGTCTTGATGATCACAGCTTTGTAATATAGCTTGAAGTCAGGTTTTGTGATGCCACCAGCATTGGTTTTCTTTCCCAACATCCCCTGGCTATTTAGGGTCTTTTCTGGTTCCATACAAATTTTAGGATTATTTGTTCCAGCTCTTTGAAAAAAGCTGATGGTATTTTGATAGGGATTGCATTGAATGTGTACATTGCTCTGGGCAGCATGGATATTTTCACAATATTTATTCTTCCAATACATGAGCATAGAATATTTTTTCCATCTCTTTGAGTCTTATTCAATTTTTTTCATAAGTGTTCTGTAGTTTTTAGGGTTCAGATCCTTCACCTCTTTGATTAGGTTTATTTCTAGGTATCTTATGGGTTTTGGTGCTATTGTAAAGGGAATTGATTCCCCAATTTCTCTTTCTACAGTCACATTGTTAGTATATAGAAAAGCAACTGATTTCTGTGCATTGATTTTGTATCCTGCCACATTACTGAATTGCTGTATGAGTTGTAGTAATTTTGGGGTGGAGTCTTTTGGGTTTTCCATATAAAGTACCATGTCATCTGCAAGGAATGAGAGTTTAACTTCTTCTTTGCCAATTTTAATGCCTTTTATTTCTTTTTGCTGTCTGATTGCTGGTTAGTACTTCTAGTACTATACTGAACAAGTGGGCATCTCTGTCATGTTCTTGACCTCAGGAGAAAAGCTCTCAGTTTTTCTCCATTGAGAATTATATTCACTGTGGGCTTTTTGTAGATGGCTTTTATGATACTGAGGTAAGTTCCCTCTATCCCAAAACTGTGAAGAGTTTTAATCAAGAAAGGATGGGTATTAAGGAGGGCACATATTGCATGGAGCACTGCGTGTTGTACATGAACAATGGATCTTGGAACACTGCATCAGAAACTAATGACTTATTTTATGGTGACTAACATGACACAATAAAAAAAAAAGATGTTGTATTTTGTTAAATGCTTTTTCTGCATCAATCGAGATGATTATATGATTCTTGTCCTTATTTTTAAAAATATTTTATTTATTTATTTGACAGAGAGAAGTACAGCTAGAGAGGGAACACAAGCAGGAGGAGTGAGAGAGAGGGAAGCAGGCTTCCCGCTGAGCAGGGAGCCTGATGCGGGGCTCGATCCCTGGACTCCGGGATCATGACCTGAGTGGAACACTCAATGTCTGAGCCACCCAGGCACCCCTCTTGTCCCTATTTTTATTAATGTGATGTACCACATTGATTGATTTTCAAGTGTTGAACCACCATTGCAGTCCAGGAATAAATCCCACTTGGTTGTGGTGAATACCTTTTAATGTACTGTTGGATCCTATTGGCTAGTATGGGTATTTTGACGCCCATGTTCATCAGGGATACTAGTCTGTAATTCTCCTTTTTGTTGATGTCTTTGTCTGGTTTTGGAATCAAGGTGAGGCTAGCCTCATAAAGCAGTTTGGACCTTCTCCTTCCATTGCTATTTTTTGAAAGAGCTTTAATAGAATAGGTATTATTTTTTCTTTAAATGCTTGGTAGAATTCCCCTGGGAAGTGATCTGGCCCTGGACTGTTGTTTTTTGGGAGGTTTTGATTACTGCTTCAATTTCTCTGCTGGTTATGGGATCTGTCCAGATCTTTACTTCTTCCTGTTTCAGTTTTGGTAATTTATAAGTTGCCAGGAATGCATTCTTTTCTTCCAATTTGCCTAACTTGTTAGCATATAGTTGCTCATAATATGTTCTTAAAATTGATTGTATTTCACTGGTGTTGGTTGTGATCTCTCTTCTCACAGTCATGATTTTACTAATTTGGGTCCTTTCTCTTTTCTTTTTGATAAGTATGACTAGGGGATTATTGATCTTATTAATTCTTTCAAAGAACCAGCTTCTAGTTTCATGGATCTGTTCTATTGTTGTGGTTTCTATTTCATTGATGTCTGCTTGAATCTTAATCTTAATTATTTCTTAATTTTAATTATTTCTCTTCTCCCGCTTGATTTAGGCTTTACTTGCTAGGTTTTATCTCCAGCTCCTTTAGGTGTAAGGTTAGCTGGTGTGTTTGAAGTTTTCCCAATTTTTGAGAGAGGCTTGTATTGCAATGTACTTCCCTCTTAGAACCACCTTTCCTGTTTCCCAAACTTTTTTAACAGTTGTGTTTTCATTTTCGTTAGTTTCTATGAATTTTTAAAATTCTTCTTTAATTTCCTAGTTGACACATTCATTCTTTTTATTAACATATAGTGTATTATTTGTTTCAGGGGTACAAGTGTGTGATTCATCAGTCTTACACAACACACAATGCTCACCACAATACATACCCTCCCAAATGTCCCTCACCCAGCCACCCCATCACCACACCTCCTCCAGCAACCCTCAGTTTGTTTCCTGAAATTAAGAGTCTCTTAAGTTTTCTCCCTTTGGTTTCATCTTGTTTCATTTTTTTCCTCTCTTTCCCTATGACTTCTGCTTCTTACTTAAATTCCGCATATCAATGATATAAAATAATTTTCTTTCTTTGATTGACTTATTTCACAAGCATAATACCTTCTAGTTCCACTGATGTTGCTGCAAATGACAAGATTTCATTTTTCTGATGACTGCATATTGTGTATATATACCACATCTTCTTTATCCATTTGTCTGTTGATAGACATCTGGGCTCTTTCCATAGTTTGGTTACTGTGGACATTGCTACTATAAACATTGGGTTGCAGGTGCTTCTTCAGCTCACTACATTTAAGACCATACTGTCCCACCTAGAAATCTTCCCATTTTATTCCCTGAGCATGTTCGGGCAGGGATGCCTCTCACTGGGACATATTTCTAAGGATTCTGATTTTTCCTTCTGTGGCTATGTTACTTTCTGGTAGCCAGCTTATAGAGGCTCCCTCCATCCTCTATTTATCTACTGATATCTCCTCTCAGTCCACTTCTCTGCACCTCCTACTTTACAAAAAGTGATCACTTTTCTACTTTCAGTGTTCCAGATATTCTTTTCCTACATCTAAGGTTGAATTCATGGGTGTTCAAAATGATTTGATAGTTACCTAGCTAAAATCAAGGGACCAGATGAAATGAGTTCCACCACTCTTCCACCATCCTGTCCCCTCCCTTGCACTATCTGATTTTTATTTATTTATTTATTTATTTATTTATTTATTTATTTATTTATTTTTATTGTTACTAAAATTTTTTTTCCAGTGTTCCAAGATTCATTCCCCATTCCCCACACCCAGTGCTCCACGCTTTAGGTGTCCCAGTACCCACCACCAGGCTCTCCCATCCCTCCACCCCCCTCCCTCAAATCCCTCACTTTGTTTTTGTATCCAAAGTCTCTGATGTTTCGTTTCCCTCCCTAGATTACCCTAGTTCCCATTTACTTTCCTTCTCCCACTGTCCTCCAGTTTACCCCTCATGCACCGCAAGTAAGTGAAACCATGCAATACTTGACTTTCTCTACTTGGCTTATTTCACTCAGCATAATCTCTTCCAGTCCAGTC
The DNA here is from genome assembly GCA_004023965.1 of Spilogale gracilis. NCBI lineage: Eukaryota > Metazoa > Chordata > Mammalia > Carnivora > Mephitidae > Spilogale > Spilogale gracilis. The sequence goes on along the minus strand of PITA01022474.1, from coordinate 18,656 downwards.
CATGTTGCTACAAAAGTTGGATATTCATCCTTTCTGATGGAGGCATAGTATTCCATTGTATATATGTACCACTTCTTCTTTATCCATTCATCTGTTGATGGGCACCTTGGCTTTCCACAGTTTGGCGATTGTGGCCATTGCTGCGATGAACATTGGGGTGCATATGGCCCTTCTTTTCACTACATCCGTATCTTTGGGGTAAATGCCCAGTAGTGCAATTGCAGGGTCATAGGGTAGCTCTATCTTTAATTTTTTAAGGAATCTCCACACTGTTTTCCAAAGGGGCTGCACCAGTTTACATTCCCATCAACAGTGTAAGAGGGTTCCCCTTTCTCCGCAGCCTCTCCAACACTTGTTGTTTTCTGTCTTGTTAATTTTGGCCATTCTGATGTAGGCAGTAACCTCTTTGACATCGGCCACAGCAACTTCTTTCAAGACAGGTCTCCAAAGGCAAAGGAGACAAAAGCGAAAATGAACTTCTGGGACTTCATCAAAATAAAAAGCTTCCGTACAGCAAAGGAAACAATCAACAAAACAAAGAGGCAACCCACAGAATGGGAGAAGATATTTGCAAATGACACTACAGATAAAGGGCTGGTATCCACGATCTATAAAGAACTACTCAAACTCAACACCCAAAAAGAAGATGAACACATCAAAAAATAAGCAAAAGACATGAAGAGGCACTTCTCCGTAGAAGATATACAAATGGCTAACAGACACATGAAAAAATGTTCAGCATCACTAGCTATCAGGGAAATTCAAATCAAAACCACTATCTGATTTTTAAAAAAACCTTCTCTTTATCAATTTCAAAATGAAGTCTTTTTGACCTAAAAATAACTTGGGGATATTCAAGAGGGTCCTTGGAACTTCTCAAAAATATTTTTCTTTCCTTATAAAAGAAACATGTTAAACTAATTGTGCTAGTTTGACATGTTGAATTTCAAGGGAAGCATTGTTAAATAAGAAGATATGTTCAACCCTTTCTAGGTTATACTTGTATGGATCTATGTTATTAAGGTAAGTGTTCCAGAAATTGTATGGAATTCCTAGAAATCAATGTCTTAGTATCATGTTATCAGTCATAATTCTAATTGTGATCTTAAGAGGTATGCCAAAGAAAAAGTGAAATTTCCTTGTCAATTGCATTATAATGAACCCTCATCAGATCTTTAATATGGACTGCTTTTAAGCTTATTGACATTTATAGACAGTTAATGATTTACACTAATGGTTTTGCAGAAGTAGTTTCTCTTCAAAGAGATTTATGGAAAGGTCCCTTTCTGGTAACTTTCCAGGTACAAGTTTCAGATGACCTTAAGGTGGTATCACTGAACTGGGAAGAATTTTCTGAATGCTAATGGAGAAAATGATGGATTCATAAAATTTCTTTTTTTTTTTTTTTAAAGATTTTATTTATTTGACAGAGAGAAACACAGCCAGAGAGGGAACACAAGCAGGGGGAGTGAGAGAGGGAGAAGCAGGCTTCCCACAGAGCGGGGAGCCCGATGTGGGACTCGATCCCGGATCTCCGGGATCATGCCCTGAGCCGAAAGCAGTTGCTTAACCAACTGAGCCACCCAGGCGTCCCTGGATTCATAAAATTTCTAACTGAAGATTAAACACTAATCAAGAATTAATTATACAAGACTAGAAGAACTCATGAGGATTATTATAAATTTATGACCTTTTTTCAAACATTGTTAGTTTTTCTATGTCCCCTCCCCCCATTTCAGGAGTCCTTCTTATCATTTCTTTTAATCTACTTATAATTTATAATAAAATATCTTTTCCTCTCTATCTAATCCTTCTATTCTTCAGAAATTCTTTTTTTTTTTTTAAAGATTTTACTTATTTGACAGAGAGAAACACAGCCAGAGAGGGAACACAAGCAGGGGGAGTGAGAGAGGGAGAAGCAGGCTTCCCGCCGAGTAGGGAGCCCAATGTGGGACTCGATCCTGGGTCTCCAGGATCATGACCTGAGCCGAAGGCAGTCAGCTTAACCAACTGAGCCACCCAGGCGCCCCATATTCTTCAGAAATTCTTACTGAGTATTCTTTTTCTTAATATTATTTATTTATTTATTATCCTGAAAGAATGAGGGGAGAGATAGAGGTAGAGAGGGAGAGAACCCCAAGCAGACTCTGTGCAGAGCCAAATGTGGGCCTTGATCTCAGCACTCCGAGATCCATGATCTGAGCCAAAACCAAGAGTTGGATGCTCAAGTGACTGAATCATTCAGGTGCTCCTTGAGTAATCTTACTTTACATGACAATATACGTATTTGTGTAAGGTAACTAAGAATCTGATTTCCTTCTTACAGAATGAAATTGGGCAAGTGATTGGTTTGGCTTCTTAGCTTAAAAAAGTCTAATCACAAAACCACAAGAATCCCCAATAAAATCTAATCAAAGATTCCTTATCATCAGAATTAAAAAATGAGGTGCACCTTAAGGGAGTCTATATCATCCAAGTTTTAACTGGATATATATCATATCTGAGATTATACATAAGATCATTATTCTTCCTGCACTTATGGAAATAATTAAGCCCAGTTTAATGAGACTAGAATGATTTCATAAAATATTCTTACTGAGATTATTTTTGTCAGAAATTGGGATAATGGTAGAGAGGAAGATTATGTTTCAGTAAAAACTGTTTTGTGTTTTTCCATAAAAAATAGTAAAAACTATAACACATCCTCATAGAGATCAGATTCTAGCTAGACCTGTTCATTGTCTTTGGGATATTGCTATCTACCTATAAAATGTAATGGAGACTAAATTCTATTTTCCTCCAATATCTGTGTACAGTTCTCTAAGTTAAGGTTTCCAATTTTCTCCCACCCTTCTGATTTGGAATCACCAAGATCAAAAACTGCTCTTTTCCTTTGGGAAACTGAGCTGGATAACTTTATAGAAACTTCATAGAAATCAATACAATGGCTCATGCACAGACACATTTGTGTGTGTTGCTGGGTAGTCCACTCAGAACAATCATTTGAACATCACCAGGAACATTCAAACTACACAAGATACTTTGAGTTCACATTTAAGAGCCCTATGTCTGCACACATTCTCAACTGACACCTTTCTTGTTTCAGAATCTAGTTTGTAGTCTTCTGTAACCATTAATTTTTCTTTTGTTGTCATTAAAATGCATCTTATTAAATACCTGATTACTCACATAGTATAGGTCAAACTTTGGGAGCCCATCTGTAACACCACCTCCTTAAAAGAGATACCGCTTTTTAACTGAACTGATCTATTCTTAAGAATAAGGGACAACTTCAGTGAGATGGAACAAACCATCAATTTAACTTCTAAACTGCGAAACTTCTGTAATTTTCAAAAAACATGCACAAATAAAAGGTAGCAAAAAAGGTCATCAGAATAAGGTGGTCCTAATGCCTTGGTAGCTAATATACGAAAACAGGGTAAAAAAAAAAAGCTAAGTAGGCTTTTCCCAAATAAGGTAACTACTTAAAGTATAATATTCAAATAATTTCTTTGTTTTTCTTTTACATCTTCTTTATATGAATCTTTGCACTGGATCCTACCAATGCAGTGTTCCTAACAACTTAAGTTTGTTGTGACTTGATGTAAATCCATGTATATTTTAATTCTTAAAAAAATTACAAAGTGCCTCAGTGTACCTTTTAACGTCAGGAAAAGCAGCTGTGAGACCTGTCATCCATAGTGCACTCATAGTGACAAGCCCATGTTGCTGGCATGATGGATCCAAAACATTGCCTTTCTTGTCTGTATTAGCCCTTCCTATTCCAAATGTGCCACATATGTAGAAGTTTTGAGGGAGTCTGTCTCCCTCTTCTCTCATTGGGCACACCTGATCTGGTTTCCCACTTGTTTTTTCCCAGCTTCTCAGACTTCCTGTGAACTCCTATTGTTTTCTCTAATTTCACTTTTTTTAATTTTTAATTTTTTAAAATTTTTTAATTTTTTATTACATTATTTTTTCACTGTTCCAAGATTCATTGTTTATGTTCCACACCCAGTGCTCCATGCAATACGTGCCTTCAATACCCATCACTGGACTCACCCATCCCCCTGTGCCCCTCCCTTCCAAGACCCTAAGTTTGTTGAGTTCAAAGTCTCTCATGTTTCATCTCCCTCCCTGATTTACCCCAATTCACATTTCCTTTCCTTCTCCTACTGTCTTTCATATTACTCCTTATGCTCCACAATCAGTGAAACCATATGATATTTGACATTCTTTGCTTGGCTTATTTCAATGAGCATAATCTCCTCCAATCTTGTCCATGTTGCTACAAAAGCTGGATATTCATCCTTTCTGATGGAAGTGCAATATTCCATTGTATATATGGACCATATCCTCTTTATGCATTCATCTGTCGAAGGGCATCGTGGCTCTTTCCACAGTTTGGTGATTGTGGACATTGCTGCTATGAACATTGGGGTACATATGGCCCTTCTTTTCACTACTTCTGTATCTCTGGGGTAAATACCCAGTAGTGCAATTGCAGGGTCATATGATAGCTCTAATTTTAATTTTTTAAAGGCATTTCCATGCTGTTTTCCAGAGTGGCTGTACCAACTTGCATTCCCACCAACAGTCTATTTCTATGGAGAAGTGACTCTTCATGTCTCCTGCCCATTTTTTGATGTGATCATCTTTTTTTTGGTTGTTGAGTTTGAGGAGTTCTTTATAGATCTTGGATATCAGCCCTTTGCCTGTAGTGCCATTTGCAAATATCCTCTCCCATTCCATGGGTTGGCCTTTTTGTTTTGCTGACTGTTTCCTTTGCTGTGCAGAAGTTTTTATTTTGGTGAAGTCCCAAAAGTTCACTTTTGCTTTTGTTTCCTTTGCCTTTGGAGATGTGCCTTGAAAGAAGTTGCTGTGGCCGATGTCCAAGAGGTTATTGCCTATGTTCTTCTCCAGGATTTTGATGGATTCCTGTCTCACATTGAGGTCTTTCATCCATTTCGAGTTTATCTTTGTGTGTGGCATAAGAGAATGGTCGAGTTTCATTCTTCTATATGTAGCTGTCCAATTATTCCAGCACCATTTATTGAAGAGACTGTCTTTTTTCCACTGGATATTTTTTCCTGCTTTGTGGAAGATGATTTGACCATAGAGTTATGGGTCCATATCTGGACTCTCTACTATGTTCCATTGGTCTATGTGTATGTTTTTGTGTCAGTACCATGCTGTCTTGGTGATTACAGCTTTGTAATTCCATTCTTGATACTATCCTTCCCCCTTCCTATTCTACTCCCCAAGGAATATAAGGAGTTCTTTCAAGAACACGGATTTAATCCATCTCTTCTCTGATAAAAGGTTTTTTTTTTTTTCAGTGAATCCCATAGAAGCCCTTAAGGTATAATACACACCACTCACATAGGCCCAAAGGCCCACCATTGGCCAGCCCCTTCCTTCTTCCTCTGCTACCTCTCTCCTCCCCACACTCTGGGATCACCTGAGGGTCTCATACTCAGGCCTTCACACAGACCACTCCCTTAACCTGGAGTTCCCTGGCCCTCAAAGGGAGTCAACCCTGGGGCAATGGCAGGGCTCACTAATTTTCATCCAATTCAACTTAATGAATCTAATGAATAAGGTGGAAAAGAACCACTCAAGAATTTCCTGCAGGTGACAGACTGTGTTTGCCTCCAAGATCATCACAGGGATTCTCAGGGACCCACTCATCCTCCAAGTCTTTGGAATGGGCTTTGGAGGAAAACATTCCAGGGTTTCAATTCCTTTCCCATGTCTTCTCATCTGAGGGCTTTAGGGGGTCATTCCTGGGCCTGAGTGACCTTTTTTCCTCATTGGTGAAATAGATAACATTTACCCACAGTGGAGAGGAAGACTCTGTGATGAAGCTGCTTTTCCCCCTTCTCCTTGTTCCCATTCTATGGCCATACCTGGGCTCCCCATCCAAACTATCCGTATTCCTCAAGAGAGATCCCAAGTCCAGCCACTCTGTACCTCCACCCCTACCCCACTGGTCCACACCACCATCATCTCCCTGAATCCCTGCCCCAGCCCCTGCAGTGGTCTCCCTGCAGGTTCTGGCCTCTGGCCCCTTGATTGGGATCCTTTCAGACCAAGATCTAATCGCATGTCCCCTCTACTCAAAAACACCTTCTCATTCCCCACTACCTTCTAGTCTGTCAGTCCCACCTTCCCTGACCACCTCATCTGAAAGGCCCCTCCCTATTTCCCATCCTCCTGCTCTGATTTCCTCCTGGTGCTTATCCCATCTAATACTCTACTTCCTCTCCTCTTTTATTTATTACCTCTCTTGTCATGGAAATTCCAGGAGGACAGGGACTTTCCCAGTTTTGTTTGCTGCCTTACCTGCACACCCAAATAGTGACTGATGTTAGCAGTTGTTCAGACGATATTTGTGAGTGGATGAACTGCTAAGGGAATGAATAAATGGACAGGACTGCTCATCACATGGATGAAAGGCCCCTTGGGAGTGTCACCAGCAGAGGCATTTGACCTGTATCCTGTCACTCAAAAGGGCGCACCGGAAGAGAGCTGAGCCAGGGAGTCAGGGCTGGGTCAGAGGCCCCTGCAGTGCTAGGGAGCCCCCAGCCCCAGTGTGCCTGACTCTGCCTTCCCTAGTAGCATTTTATACTCATCTTCCACGATTTCATCAGATACTGTGCTAGGCAAACTGCATAAAAACTCCCCTTCATCCTCATCACAATCTGGAGAGTTGGTAATGAAGATCCCCATCATAGAGGGGACTCTGAGCACAAAAAGGTACAACAAGTTGTCCAAGGGGGACATGACTGGTGAGTGCAGTCTTCCTGACTGCAAAAATGACCCTCAGCGGTCATTACTCTCCCTCCTCCAAGAGCAGCAGGAAGAAATGCTGGAGGGACTATGCACTCACCTTCCAGGAATTTCTCATCAAGCTGGTCCTCAAAGGCAGTATGCAAGACCTTCTTCAACCAAACTAGGTGTGCCCAGGTCCCACAGAGATGGTGTTATTTCCCTGAGGCTGAAGAGTTTTCTGTAGTTTCAGAAAAGCTTTGCCTGGCTAACTGCAGACAGGCTCTAGCCAGACTCCTCACTGATAGCCCAGGGCTGGGAAAGGGGGGATAAGGGCTCTTTCATGGACACCCTTGGCTCCTCCTCCCATCCGTTCATCCAGCAGGATTCAGTTCTGTCTACCTGGGATAGCATGTCAGAATAAGTGTTGGGGGGCCTTGATCCTGGGGTCCATACCCTTCACATCAACATACAGCTGCAGCCAGCTATGATCATAGAGAACAGTACCACCCCCCAGCATTTAAAAGCCGAAGGGGGAAAGAGCAGAACCATGAAAGGGAAAATAATTGGGGACATTTTTGTTTAGGAAGCCATTTCTCTGGCACCTTTCTTATCCCCCCACTGCATGCCCTCCTCAGAAGACAGGAAAGGGAACATCCCCCCCACTGTCTGATGTTTTGCAGCAAACTGACTCAACTGACACTGAGCAAATCATTAATCTCTCTCAGCCTTGGTTTCATCACCCTATCATAGAGAAATAGAATCTACTTCCCTAAACTTTGGGAGGCTTAGTTCAGCACACTGCAGTCATGTAGAATTGCTTAATTAATACTATTTCACAAACCCTACCTATACCCAGAATCCTTCCCAATGCATCTCAGGGCTGGGTTGTGCCCACATTGGGCTTAAAAGCAGAGACTAAGGGCATGAAGAAGGGCACTGTAACAGGATGAGAGATGAGGGGAATCTGGACTCACCCACCAGCCATAGGGCTACTTTATCCAACCTCTAGATTCCGTCCCTTCTCCAGGAGAGGGAAAAAAGCAAAATTCTTTCCTTACTCTGTATCCCAGGATGGTTTTGAGGATAATCGAAATGCAGTGGAAGGGCTTTGGAAACCAAAATGTGCTTCAACGATGACATTATTGAGAGTTGTACTATTATTACTATGAAGAGGTCAACCCAACAGACGAACTGGAAATGGAAATAAGGCAATGTCTCCAGTCTATCCAAGCATGAAGATCTACCCTCTTTCCTTATCTGAGGGCCAGAGGGTGCCTAATGCACAGCCCAGCTTCCCAGGACAACATCTGGTCACACAGAGCTGTTCTGGAAGCGCACACAATCTGAAACGTGGTCTCCAAGTGGATGAAGAAGGAAGCAAAGGACTTTCTAAGCAGTGACACCCTAAGAATGCCCAATAGAACAACAGGGCAATCTCTCTCTAGTGCCCAGTTAAAACAGAATCTACTTGAGTGAAAAGCAACACAAGCAAATAATTGCACAGACAGAAACAGAAACCCAGGGAGATTCTAATTACTGCTGGGAAGGAGGGTCTATCAAGCACCTGCCCCTCCAGCTGTTTAAGGGGCATACAGGGCACAGATCCTGGCCATCTCAGAGGAGGGACTGAGAGCCGCCCAGAAAATATATAGTGGCCTTTTCTTCTTTCCAAAAGGAAATGTCCCAGGGAATAAATTCTTGGGGCATTCCTTCTGCCTCAGGAAAAAGGAGTTTTATCTTGGGTGTGTTTAAGACAGTCTCCACCTCTCCTTTCCCAGAGGGTGGGATCCCCTGAGCCACTTTATGCCCTGAGGTCAGAGGTGCCCTGAGGGACACCCAGGGGGGAGCTGCTCACGTGTCCAGGAGGAAGTAGATGTTAAAGGCACTCTCGCAGGTTTTCAGATCCTTTTCTTTGCTCCTGTAGTGCCTGGTGCCATGGTGGAAGTTTCTCCAGGCTGGCAGGCGGTGCAGGAAGCTCCCTGTGCCCAGCAGTGGAGGTGGCAGCAGCAGGAGTAGGAGCAGGGTAAGTGCAGGACCTGGGACCCAGATGCTGCTGCTCCCTATTTTCTTAGCTGCCCCTGAGGCCCCACTCTCTCCTGGGGGAGGGATGGGATTGGTGCTGGCCATGCCCAGCCACCACAGGCCTGTCTCATTCGCTGTCTACTCCCAACCCCTGTGCCCTGGGGCCTTGTCCCCTCCAGCCCTTTCCCAAATTTCTCTGAAAGCCTCCACCTAGTATCTGCCCTTGGGGCAGAAGAGGCAAGTAGCTGGCTCTGAGGCGATGACCCCACTACCTGAGTGGCCCTTCCCCTGCCGCACAGAGGCAGAATTTCCTGTGATGTCCTTATAATGGACAGGAGGGTTGGCATGGTGACTTTGTGACCTGCAGCTCTGCTCAGTGTCCTGCCTGTTGACAATCCCAGGTGGGAGTCATGGGATCTTTGGATGGGGGTTAAGATGAGGCCATAATTTGTTTCTATCCCAAACCCTCCATGTGGTTGTTAAAATCCTCAAGACGCTGCCTTTTTATAATTCAAAGAAGGCAGCTGAAGTGGCTTAGATGAGGACATCCCTGTGGGTGAGGAGGTCCAGGAACTGGGATACTAGAGCACGGTAATGGCTATTGGCCACTGATGTCACCCATGGACATGGAAGAATCTAGAGGGTCTAGAAGGTTTGCGCAAGATTCCAAGGTCCTTTGTGAATGAGGGACAGTCTGGTTATGTACTGCTATGTAACAAACCACCCCAATGTAGTGACATATAAGAGAACCATTTCCTATGTGCACAAGAGCTGGGGATCAGAAATGCAGAGAGGGCTGACTAGAGATGGTTTGTCTGTGCTTCATGGAAACTTCATGGACAACTCTGAGTCAAAAGTAATTCCATCACTTAGACTGCGATGTGAAAAGTATTTAAAAATTCATTAACAAATTTATTTTCTTCATATTTGTATGAATAAAGGAAGAGTGACATACCACCCAAATTCTTCTAAGTCTAAAATATATCTTCCAATATATTACATAAAAATTACAAGTGATTAAAAGCACTGCATAGGTATGACTTTTTGAGTATTTTAAAATGACAGGATATTTTAAAGATATTTTGGAAAAAAGACAGTTTCTTCAATAATTGGTGCTGGAATAATTGGACAGCTACGTATAGAAGAATGAAACTAGATCATTCTCTTATGCCACATACAAAGATAAACTCGAAATGGATGAAAGACCTCAATGTGAGACAGGAATCTATCAAAATCCTGGAGAAGAACATAGGCAATAACCTCTTGGACATCGGCCACAGTGACTTCTTTCAAGACGTCTCCAATGGCAAAGGAAACAAAAGCAAAAATGAACTTTTGGGACTTCACCAAAATAAAAACTTCTGCACAGCAAAGCAAACAGTCAGCAAAACAAAGAGGCAACCCACAGAATGGGAGAATATTTTTGCTAATAACACTACAGACACAGGACTGATATCCAAGATCTATAAAGAACTCCTCAAACTCAACAACCAAAAAAAAAAGATGATCACATCAAAAAATGGGCAGGAGATACGAAGAGGCACATCTCCACAGAAGACATACAAGTGGCTAACAGACACATGAAAAATGTTTGTCATCATTAGCTATCAGGGAAATTCAAATGAAAATCACATTGAGATACCACCTTCCACCAGTCAGAATGGCCAAAATTAACAAGTCAGGAAACAAGTGTTGGAGAGGCTGCGGAGAAAGGGGAACCCTCTTACACTGTTGGTGGGATATTTTGGAATTGGTATACATCTCTCATTAGCATATTAGTTTTTCCTTGCTTCACAGCTTTCATGAGACTTGGTACTGTCACATTTTTATATATCTATTGATTTGACATCTTATTGTTGTCTTAATTAGCATTTTCATAATTTATAGTAGGATTGGTTTTCTGTTCAAGAGACTTTGAGTCATTCTTGTTTGTGTACCCATTCTCTGATATGGATGTTTATCTTTCTCATATCAATTCCTTGGCATTCCTTTCTTTTTTTTTTTGAACTTAAAAATAGTGTTTTCTGACTATAATACACAAATAATACCAACAAGAGGGACGAAGCTTAGAGGCACCTGGAGAGAATCTAGTTTTCTTTTTTTAATTAAAGATTTTTTTTATTATGTTTCATTAGCCACTGTATAGTACATAATTAGTTTTTGATGTAGTGTTCAGTGATTCATTAGTTAAGTATAAGACCCAGTGCTTATCACAGCACATGCTTTACCCATCACCCTGTTAACTCTCTCCCCCCACACTTCTCCCCTCTGAAAACCCCAGATTGTTTCTCAGGGTCCACAATCTCTCACAGTTCATCTCCTCCTCTATTTTCTCCCCCTTTGGATTTCCCTCCATTCCCCTGTGGTCCTCCATGCTAGTGCTTGTGTTCTACACATGAATGAAATCAAATAATTGTTTTTCTCTGCTTGGTATACTTCAGTTAATGTAATCCCCTCCAGTTCCATCCATATTGGTGCAAATGATGAGTATTCATTGTTTCTGATGGCTGAAAAATATTCCATTGTGTATATATCTTCTTCATCCATTCATCTGTTGACGGGTATCTTGGCTCCTTTCTCAGTTTGGCTATTGTGGACATTGCTGCTATGAACCCTGGGGAGCACGTCTATATCTTTCCTCATATGACCTGCACACTAAACTTTTATCAATTATTGCAACTATCTTTTACAGAGTGTGGCTTGTTTTTCCCTTTTTATTGCCTGTTAATAGGCCAGAAATTCTTGATTTTAATGGGTTCATATGTCATTTTTGAAATTTTTTAAGATTTGTACTGTTTTATATCCTGTTTTGTATCCTATTTAAGAAATTCCTCCTTGTTAAATTGTAACACATTTTATATTAAAGATTTTTATTGTGTTATGTTAATACATCCATAGTTTTTGATGCAGTTCCAAGATTCATTGTTTATGTACAACACCCAGTGCTCCATGCAATATGTGCCCTCCTTAATATCCACTACCACCAGTAGTGGGTAGATGGGATGCTCACCCATCCCCCCCACCCCCCTGTATATTAAAGTTTTAAAGATTTGATTTCATACTGAAGTATTTAATTGTGATTAAATAGCAAGTGTGATTTGTGCCAGGAATCTAACTTCATGGTATATCATATACAGAGCAATGTGTCCCAGCACTGTCCTTTTCCATTTGTTGATTATTCCATCTTCTTCTGAATGATTTGCATGTCATCTTTGATGTACTACAAGTCCCATGTAAGTGTGGATGTGGTTCTGTGCTCTCTTATCCATTCCACTCATCCGTCTACCGGTTTATATTGATAGTGTCAATACCACACTATCTGAATTATTATAGTGTGGATGACTGTATTATCTTTCCTGCCCCTTCCTCTCATAGAGAAGGGCTGTGCTTCCCTACCACATTCACGGCAGGCTTGGACCTGATTCTACCAGTGAAATGTTAACAGAAGTACATGTGCCACTTCTGGACAGAAACTTTAAGAATCTAGGTATGAGTCAGGTGGACCCGACAGCCTAGTACCTGAGCAACTGTGTTGTGCATTGCACTCCTGGGAATCTGAGGTGGTGTATATGTGGGAGAGTGAGAAATATGGGTAGAAAACAACGTTTGTGCTTTTAAGCCGATCAGATTGGGGGAAGGTTGTTATCAAAAGACAGCCCAGCCAAACCTGATACGCACAGGGCATGGGTTACTACTCTAGCATACAGAGTTCTATAGCAAGCCCAGCAAGGGCAGGATAAGTCACCCACCTTATTTTTCTTATAGCCACTTGTTCTTTCATGTAAATTTTAGAATCAGCTCATCAATTCTCCACTCCCCTGAACTCTCTTAATATTTGATTACAACAACATTAAATATATAGATACATTTGGAGAGATTTGAATCTGCCATCTGGACTCCACGTATCAGTGAACCTGGCCTTTTCTCCATTTATTTAGGTCTTTTCGTTGCCTTTCCTATAAATTTTCCCATGAAGATCTTAACCTCTTTTGCCAAGTTTTTAAACTGTTATTGGTATTGTGCAGAAATGTATTAATTTATCAATTATTCACCCAAGTTGCTGGCTCTCTTATTCTAAAATATATCTGTAGAATCATTTGCATACAGATATCTATTTTACAGATACACAGACACACACACACACACACACACACACACGCACACACGCACACATTTTGCTACTTCCCCAGTTAAATGTTGTCTAAAAGTTGTGATGGAGGAATTCTTGATTTTAAAGAGATTACTTTAAAGAGATTACATATCAGCATTAAGAATAATCTATATTGAATGGTTTTGATAGACATCTTTTATGAGATTAAGGTGTTTTCCTACTATTCTTGGTTTGCAGCAAGTCACAAATAAGTGTATTTTTCTCCAGTGATCTATTACTGTGGTTAATACCACAGTATCAATAATGCATACAAAACCAATTTTAACATTTTATTTTTAAAAACCCAGGTTGGCCATGAAAATATTGTTAAAACACTGCTGGATTAAATTCACCTTTAGTTTATAATTACCTGTGATTATGAGAGAAGCTGGCCTACAATTTTCTATTTTTGTGCTGTCTTTATCTGGTTTTGATGTTACATAATACTAGCCTCATAAAATACACTTCAGAGCATTTTTACTTTCTTTTCTCTTGAAAAGATTTTTAATATGATCACAATAATATGTTTCTTGAATATTTGGAATGCTATTATCTTTGCCTGTTTTCTTTGTAGGAAGTCTTGAAAATACCCATACAATTTATTTAATATTTATTGAATGTTATAGACTTTTAGCTTCCATCCCCAAATTCATATTTTGAATCTTAGCCCACAATGTGATTGCTTTCAGAGATGACAGAGCCTTTAAGAAGGTGATTAAGGTTAAGTGAAGTCTTATAGCTTGGGTCTAATCCTACAAGTCTGGTGTCCTCCTAAGAAGAGAAAGAGATACCAGAGCTCTCCTTCCATGCAGACACAGAGAAAAGGCCATTGAGGACATGGCAAGAAGACAGCTGCATATTATTCAGAAAGGTCTTTTCAGAAACCAACCATACTGGCACTTTGATCTTGGACTTTCAGCCTCCAGAACTGTGAGAAAGTAAATATCTGTTAAGTCATCCAGCTTGTGGTACAGTTATGCCAGCCAGAGCCAACAAGCACACTGGATTATTTAGTGCTTCTATTTCTTGTAGAAGTCATTAAGTATTAAATTTTTCTAGGAATTTGAACATGCATTTGCATATATTGGTATAAAGTTGTTCAGAATATACTTAACTTTTATATTTCTGCATTATCTGTAGTTATACTTTATTTATAGTTCTTACAACTTCATTATGTCTTTTCTTAGCCTAGGAGGATATTGCCCTCAGAGGGTGAAAATTATTCTCTTTTTAATTATAAGTCACAGTACATTAAGAAATATAGAGTAAATCTGCAGTATTAACATTTCACGGGTGGGGCTATAAGGAAAAATGTGTTGAAAAAGCTTCTGGGGTTGAGGAGCAAGATGGCAGAGGAGCAGGAGACCTAAATTTCTTCTGGTCCCAGGAATTCAGCTAGATAGCTACAAACTCAACAGGAGATCAAAGAGAAGAATAGCAGCAATTCTATGAACAGAAAAATGACCACTTACTGGAAGACAGGATGTGTGGAGAAGTAAATCCAAGGCCATACACGGGAACATAGACCATGAGGGGAGGGACCAGCTCCCGGCAAGCAGTAGAGCAGCAGAGCAAGAACTTGGAACTTTTAGAAGTCTGCTCCTTGGAAGCACGTTGCTCCGAAGGCTAAGCTGGGGGGGGGGGGGGGATGGAATAAACAAACAAAATTCTCAAAATTATACTAATAAACCAAATTCACCAACACATTAATAAGATAATACACTGTGGTCAAGCGGGATTAATCCCTGGGGTGCAAGGATAGCTCAACAAATGCAAATCAATAAGTGGGATATATCACATTAATAAAATAAAAAATAAAAATCATATGATCATCTCAATAGAAGCAGAAAAGGCATTTGACAAAATTCAACATCCATTTAGGATAAAAACACTCAGGAAATTAGATATATAGAAAGAACATGCCTAATATAATATAGGCCATGTATGAGAGTCCACAAGTTACATCGTACTCAACAGTGAAAGTTTAAAAGAAATTCTTTGAACAGAACAGACACTTATCCATAGAAGACATACAAATGGCTAACAGACACATGAAAAAATGCTCATCATCACTGGCCATCAGGGAAATTCAAATCAAAACCACACTGAGATACCACCTTACAGCAGTTAGAATGGCCAAAATTAACAGGACAGGAAACAACAAGTGTTGGAGAGGCTGTGGTGAAAGGGGTAGGAATGCAAGTTGGTGCAGCCACTTTGGAAAACAGTGTGGAGATTCCTTAAAAAATTAAAAGTAGAGCTACCCTATGACCCTGCAATTGCACTACTGGCTATTTACCCCAAAGACACAAGATATAGTGAAAGAAGGGTCATATGTACCCCAATGTTCATAGCAGCAATGGCCACAATCACCAAACTATGGAAAGAGCCAAGGTGCTCTTCAACAGATGAATGGATAAAGAAGATATGGTGTGTATATATACAATGGAATATTATGCCTCCATCAGAAAGGATGCATACCCAATTTTTGTAGTAATATGGACTTGACTGGGGGAGATTATGCTGAGTGAAATAAAGCCAAGTAGAGAAAGTCAAGTATCGTGTGGTTTCACTTGTGGAGCATAAGGAGTAATATAGAGGACAGTAGGAGAAGGAAAGGAAATGTGAACTGGGGTAAATCAGAGGGGAGATGAAGCATGAGAGACTGTGGACTCTTGAGAAACAAACTGAGGGTTTTGGAAGGGAGGGGGTGGGGGGATGGGTGAGCCTGGTGGTGCGTAATGAGGGCACGTATTGCATGGAGCACTGGGTGTGGGGCATAAACAATGAATCTTGGAACACTGAAAAAATGAAATAAATTAGAACTAAAAAAAAAGAAATTCTTTGAAAATAAGTTAAAAGATAAAGATGTTTACTCTCATTACTCCTATTCAGCATCGTACTGGAAGATGTAGCCAGGCAGGAGAAAGAAATAAAAGGCATCAGAATTAAATAGGAAAAAATAAAATTGCCTCTATTTGCAATGACATATTTTATATCTAGAAAACCCAAAAGACCCCTTCCCCCCACACAAACACACAAACTCTGAGATCCAATAAATAAATTCAACAAATTGGCAGAATACAAAACCAACATACAAAAACCAGAAGCATTTCTATACATTCACAATGAATTACTGAAAAAGAAATGAAAAAAAAAAGGTCCTACTTACAACAGCATCAACAATAAAATACTTAGGAATAAATTTAACAAAGGTGAAAGATCTTTACACTGAAAATTAGAAGACATTGATGAAAGAAATTGAAGAAAACACAAATAAATGGAAAGAAACCCTGTGCACTGAATGGAAGAATTTGTATTTTTAATAATATAAATATCCAAACAACTCAAAGCCTTCTAAAATTGAACATAAACTTTATTAAGATTCAAGCAGCACTTTTTACATATATTGAAAAACAATTCTAAACTGTATATGGTACCACAAAAGATCCCAAATGGCCAAAGCAATTCTGAGAAAGAAACTAAGGCTGGAGGTATCCCAGCTCCTGATTTCAAACTATATTACAAAGCTAGAGTAGTAAAAACAGCAGGGTACTGCCATTAAAAACACTGAAAAAATAAAATAGATTTAAAGTAAAAACAAAATAAAACAAAACAAAAAAAACAAACATATGGACCAATGGGATAAAATCAAGAATCTGAGAAACCCATACATATATGGTTAGTTAATATTCACAAAGAATCCAAGAATATTCAATGTTGAAAAGACTGTCTTTTTAATAAATGGTTCTGGGAAAACTGGATATTCTAAATCAAAAGAATGAAACTAGACCCTTATCTTATATGAGTCACAAAAATTAACTCAAAATGGAGTAAGGAGTTAAATATAAGCTCTAAAAAAATAAAATTCCTAGAAAAAAACACAGGAAAGAAGTTTCTTGGTTTCAGTCCTGGGAATAATTTTTTTGTTATGACACCTAAATACAAGTATCAGAAGCAAAAATAAACAAGTGGGACTGCATCAAAATAAAGACTGCACAGAAAATAAAAGATCAGAAAATGAAAAGATAGCCTACAGAATGGGAGAAAATGTTTGCAAATGACATATCTGCTAAAGGGTAAACATCCAAAATACATAAGAAACTCAGATAAATACAACTCAATCACAAAGGAACTCAAAAAAACAGTAACACTTTTAAAGAAAGAAAAATCATAAAACATACAAAGAAACAGGAGAACATTGTTCCTCCAAAGGAACTAAGTAAATTTACAGAAATCATCCCCAAGAAAGCCAAGACCAAAGACTTAAAAAAACTATTTTAAATACGTTAGGAGGCAAAAATCAAGTAACCCAATTTAAAAACAGGTAAAAACAACAACAACAACAACAACAACAACAACAACAACAACAACAAAACACTGAAGACAGTTTTTCCAAAGAAGATACTCAAAGGGCCAAGAGTAAGAGAATGAGGTGCTCAGCATCGCTAATAATTAGGGAAATTCAAATCAAAACCACAATGAGATATCACCTCACATTGTTAAAATGGCTACAATCAGAAAGACTAGTGATAACAAATATGAATGAAGATGTGAAGAAAATCTCCCTGATATATAAAAAAAAGCAAGTTGAAGATAGTATACTTAGAGGGTGGGTCAGCCCTTTGATAACATTCAGACTGCAATCCAGTTCTTTCAGTAATAAAAATAATGGTACTCATCTTACAAATGGTGTCTTTATAAGGACAGAAAGGTTCTATAGAAGTGATTCAAAGCCCACTCATCTCTTTTTTTTAACCAATCCTAAGAGAGTACAGAATAATTGTTACCAATCCCAGGACAGAATTCTAACACTTTTTATCAGTGCATCATTGTATGGTTTTGGAGTCACCAAGGAAAACACAATAATCAAGCACTGGATGGAACAATACTTGACTAACATAAAGAAACAGAACAAGATCAGCGTCACGAGTGGGCATTAGTCCCTATGGCTAGTGAGTCTCTCCTGGTGGCTGAGGCATGGCATTTGCCGCTCCTGCCACAGTGGAAGGAATCTTGACCTTCTCCACAGAAGACAGGTGTAACAGTGGCTTGGCCAGGTATCATATGATGCATATCCTTTAAGCAGAGACAAAAGAATATCCAGAAAGTTAAACAAGGAGCAATATCCTCACTCAAGGTGATAAGCATAACCAGGCTGTATGGTGGGCTCTTCACCTCTTTGCAAAAACATGTTCCAGGCTCAAGGTTTATTCGTATGTGGCTGAATGGGTGTCCAAAGACTGCACATGAGACTGCCTTTTCCAGACAATTTCCAAGTAAGATAAAATATGTAAATACTAATTACTCAACGTAAGTTGGGCTTTTATTACAGAGGAACTAAAACTATATGGGTTTAATAAACATGTTTTATGCAACACCAGAAAATTTACAATGAGGAAAAACATACTTCCAGAAATTATGCAATGTATCCATAAATTTGCCAATCCTCAGAATGCTGATATAAGAGTCCATAATAGCTCACCTTTTAGTTTTCACTAGTAGTTAAGGTTTCCAAGGGCTAATAATTTTAATCAATATGTGCAATTAAAACTACTAGAAATCATAAGAGAAATGACTCTATACAGGGAGAACAGAATGTATTTTTGGTAAGAAAAGGTATGAGATATGAAAATGAACTTTTATTAAGGGAAAAGAGAGTAATTTTGTTCTAAAGAGAATGGTCATTTTAGAATAAAAAAAAGAGTAA